>VXAC01001108.1:1877-69005 GCA_013399225.1 Rhipidura dahli | reverse complement strand
CGCCCCGGACACACGGGATCAGACCACTGCTGCCGATGGCTACCCTTGCCTTTCTTTCCTTTTCTTTTTTTTTTTTTCCTTTTTTTTTCTTTTGACACCCTTCGCACTTGCTGGTAACTTCTTCCAGGCTTTTAGCACGCAAACTGAAATTTTCCATGCCAGGTGTCTGCCTCAGGCTGATTTTTTTTTTCTTTTGGAAAAAAGTAACGAAAATAATTCAGTCATTTCCAAAAATAATGTTATTTGCCCTTGCATAAATAGTTCAACAATCCTTTATTCAAAAGGCTGGGGAGAGGGGGAGGGAGCAGTGTCAAGGTTGTACTTTTGGCTGCCCCTGTAAAGCTTTGCTCCAGTGAAAGTTTTTAGAACCAAACAGCTGTTAACACTTGTCTAGTAAAACTAACTTTGCCTTGTCTGCCTCCATAAAAGTTACGCCCTCTTTAGGCTCATTCAGTTGTAAAACACCTTGTGCTGATGGGAGTGAACATCCACATACAGCAGGTGAACCATCCCTTCGCTTCCTGTTCTTGACTACATGCTCACATTGCCCTGGGGATTCTAACTACGCCCGCTACACTTTATGGACAATTGCATACCCTGGCTCCTTTTTCCACCCTGACATTCTGCCTAGCCCGAGAAAAGAAGTCTTAATGTGCCCACGGCTTCTGGACTGAGCTGTCACGAGAACTCTAACATAAACACAGAGAGTTGATGGGCACCAGCAGGACAGAGAGGCCACACACATGCATTACAGCCAGTTCTCTGGGTCACTTTTGGTGGGCTTTGGGCTTAAGGTTTATCTGTTACCAACAGTGAACTCTGAATGGCTGGGAAGTGTCAGGAAGAAAATAGGAGTGACTTCACTGCAACAGGGCCAGTCCCAGCTTGACTTCTGAAAGCAGCAAAAAGTCTAGAGTCACTTGTTGAGAGGCACAGAGGTTTCAGGATCAGACCGAGATCACAGGAGATGCAGTGTAAAAGTGAAGGCAGGCTGACTGACCAAGAGACAGCACAGTCAAGACAAATCAATGCAAGGGGATCAAGGTTGGACTGGGTCTCAAACAAGCCCTCTCAAACGAAGACAGAAGAGCTTCTGGTCTTATCAGCAGTTTTGGAAGCAGCAAATAAAAGGAATGCGTGCATCAACAAATCCCGTGCTGAACTAAGAACTCTATAAAAGGAGGCTCTGCAGAGCCTGCGGACAAAAATATAAACCTGGCTGTGGAGGCAAAGCAGGCCTCTGGCACTGCCTACCAGCAGGAGGCTTAGCACAGCCTCAGAGACCCGCTTGCTTTGGAGGCTGGCCACGGGAGAGTGCATGGCTCCAGACCTTTGCCTGAGCCCGGCAGGAAGAGCTGACTGGTGACCACTAACCCATTCTATGCTTTTCAGGAAAGGCACTGGCAGAGCCAGATCAGTCTGCAAACCAAATCAGTTCACCATTTCTCTGAACAGAAGCAAATGCCCTGGAGGGAATAGCAGGTGCACACACCATGGGATGGCACTGGGCACAGACACAATCCTTGCCATCCTGGCCAGAGCTCCTGACCCGTACAACCTGGAGGGAGCTTTCAAATGAAAGATTTGGCATGGGCCTATACCAGGTCACTAAAACCTGCACTTTGAGGAATGCCTCATTAGTGTAAACTACACCTGTCTGGTTGTACTGAGGAGATGAAACAAGGCAAACTGTGCGGAACTGATTGAACAGCGACCGGTCTTAAGACATTCTTCAATCAAAGATTATGACCTGGTCAGGTCACAGATGAGTTTTAAAAGATAATAAAGCCCTGTGCACAACCACCCCAAAATAATAACCTTGATATAAAGGGCCTTGATACACCTGCAGTATAACTGTGACCTATTCCATCCTTTCCTCTTCCAGGAACAGTACTGGCGGAGTTTCAGCCCAGATAAACCATTGAAAACGGTCCTGTACAAAACAGCATGGGTATAATAGGGATGGATTGTAACTTCCACATAATTGGTGCTAAATATGTCTTGGGAGGCAGATTGCAGCAGTCCTCCATTGATATTGGGATGAACACAGCCCATCTTCACTAGCACAGAACTTCTCCATTCTCTGGGGACTCAGCCCAGAGAACAGTAATATCTAAAACAGGACTTTCCGTAATGTGCAGTGAACTACAGTATTCAGTGAGGTTTCTCAGGGGACAGCAGATGAAGGGTTCGAGTGAGAAAAATGTTTGGTGCATCAAAAAGGAGCCTACAGACATGAATGTCAGTTAGGTTTTGGCATAAAAGGATGTTCCTTTCCCCTTGATCTCTGAGGAGGGATCTCTGACAAGATGCTCTAGCACTTTTTTCACTGCCATCAGAGAATGCCCAATGGACAAATCAAGATTCAGTAGGGCAATGGGGCCCAGCATTCCTTCACCTTACTTCCTTTAACACTGCTGAAAACAACATCTCCAGGTGAACACACAATCATTTGCTGAGCTGAAAAACTCAAAAAACACTTGTTTGCTCACTGTGTTCCATCTGGTTACCATATGTATAATTATAGCAGAAAAGGCCAACCTAGCTTCCCCATGCCATGCTGCCTGAGTGAAAAGAAAGTGATGCCACTGTTCACAAGTTGACCAGAATTTCAAAGCATTCAAAACTTACCAAACCTCCTAGAAGTCATTATCAAAATAGAAGTAGGTCACCTTTGTGCATATGAATATAAGTACAACTGTCACTGACTCACCAGATTATATATGAAAGGAGAGGGGTAGGGCTTGTGGGGCACTGAAGAGGTGGAATATCGATATCTTTAATGAGATACTGTGCCTGATCCATTAAGAGTGGCCTGATGGTGCTTTTCCTCCACTCCTCTTCCTCCCTTTCCTTCCCCACCCCTCCCTAAACACATTCTCGGACATAGATGGAAGAGGCAGAAATTGTTGGATAAGCCAGATCTCTGATTAGGAAATTGCCTGTCTCCTGTTTCATTAGGACAGTGCCATCAGAGTCGGCTTTACACTTTATTCTCCTGCTGTTTAATTTCTTGCCAACTACCAGGCACTTAAAGGACTCAAAGAAAGGAAGTTAGAGCCTGATAAAAGCACCTTCCACCCAGCCTGACACCAGCATCAGACCCACTCCAGTCATCAGCTGCTCTGGCAAGTAGGACCTCTGACAGGAAGTTACCACACACTTCACAAAGAGGATGAAAAGATGATGTTTGATGGGATAGCTGGAACAGCCATTACTTCTACCAAAGTAGATTATTTCTCAAGACTTTATCTATTAATACTGGATGTCCTTACAGTGTGACACAATATTACTAACAAAAACATTGTCAGCTCTAACTGTGCAGAGTACCTGGTGCAGGAATCACAAGAGGAAGTCATTTTAGCAGCAGCAGCACCCCTAAGAATGGCAAAGGAGGAACATGCTAAGAGTCAGGATTCCATGGCCCTTGTAACCTTCTCCTTCCAGACTAAGCAGAAATCATTTCCATGACTAGGACAGAGTTTCAGGCCGAGGAGCCATCAATATGAA
Organism: Rhipidura dahli; assembly: GCA_013399225.1. Taxonomy (NCBI): domain Eukaryota; kingdom Metazoa; phylum Chordata; class Aves; order Passeriformes; family Rhipiduridae; genus Rhipidura; species Rhipidura dahli. The sequence goes on along the minus strand of VXAC01001108.1, from coordinate 65,495 downwards.
AATCAAAGGAGGAGCTGAGGGGAGAAGAAATTAAGGGGCCTGGCCCCTCTTTCTCATTAGAGCATCTGATGCTGGCAGAAGCGAACAAATTCAAGAAATTGCGTGAGGAGGAGAGGGAAGCAGTATGCAAACAACCAGTTCCTATAGCTACACTAGGACAAAGAACATTTAATTAGGAAAAACAAAAGCCAAACAAAAGGAGTAAGGGCAAAAAGACACAAATACTAGTAAAAACAATCACAGAAACAGAAAGAGACAGGCAAGAGAAACACCTGGGTAGGGTTGAGAAGACTGGCTCCAAGCAAAGAAGTGGAGTAAACTTGGTGAGAAAGATGCTGATTTCTTGGGCATCAGATGTTAAACAGGGTGTGAGGGAAGAAACACACAAATTAGAGCTACAAAAGGAGAAAGAGGTGTTCTGACCTAATGCTCTTAAAGATAAGGGTCTAGGGAAGGAAGATCCTCTGCTAGGAGGAGTATAGGAGAAAATAGAAGAGTCTCAGGAACTCTGCCAATTTCTATATCACAATTTTAAAAATGAAACTTTCTCCTATGTGCTCAACTAAACAGTGCATTCTTTACACTCTGAGTACCTGTTTGCCAGGTTCAGACTGAAAAAAATCCAAAGGCATTTGCAAAGAAAGCCAGATGATGTTGCATTTTGAGGACAAGTGTCAAACAATACTTAGCACATAAAAAATTACTAGTTGAGGTATCTAAAATTGGATACTGAAGATCAGTTGAAACTTGACATTGTTTGGCTAGCTATCTGCAAGAAGATAAATCCCCTTTCCCATGCTTGAGAAAGTTATCATGAAAGTCAGTACTTATGAAAGAAACAGATCTATAAACCTGAGTATTAGTAAAAAGCCAAGAAGAAAAACAATGTTACTCCAGTGCAGTAAATAATAAATAAATACATCCTAAGCATGCACAATTAAAATAAAACACCTAGAAGTTGTTAATTAAGTAAATGCTGTCATATTTTCTGTGATAAATGCAGTATATGTGATCTTGTAAAAATAAACTAATGAAACCCAAAAGACCTGAAGCAATTGTGTAAATGAACGCCATCTCATAAGGCACATGGAAAACAGGGTCAACTCAAAACTAAGAACTACCTGCACATTCTGGCAGATCCTTAACTAAGATTTACAAATGTTGAGTGCTCATCTCTGCACAATTTGTGGGTGTAATATTACATGCAAAATTGTGACTAAATATTTATTGTAAATTCATATCATCAAGGATCAAAGTTATCCTTGTTTCTTTCCAGAAGATTTAGTGCATTATGTGGTTTTTAAATGCTTATGAAGAAATAATAACAGGCCTGATGAGTTCATAATCTAAAGCTAAGAAGAGCAGACTGGAGAACAAGTGCAGCATGTTTGAGGTGTACCAAAATTACCAAATTCCAAAGTTGAGGAGTAATCAATCTCCTAAAACAATCTCTTTTGTGATTGTGCTCAAAAGAGATTTCAGTATAAACAAAACAATGATGTCACCATCATTACAGTCACTAGCTTGAATGAGTACAGCTTCAGATGAGTAAAGTAGATTTGAAAGGTATATAGCAAGTCAAGACAGGCTACTTAATGAATAAAATCACTTCCACTTCATTTTCTCTCCTCAATTCTCCTATTTAAAAGATCAATTGTCTTACTGTTTTTTTTCTTTCATCCACGTAAAGAAAGAATACACATTTTAAATCAGTGAGTTTGAACTGTTACGTAGCTCAAACCCAAGTCTTAGTCTAGGGAAATTTGTTTCACCTTGTCTTAAAAAAAAAAAAAAAAAAAAAGAAAAAAAAATCTACTGCTTAATTATTTTCTGGTACAGACCTCTGATAGAAGGAAAATATTTACTAACTTCAGTATATAGACCCAGGCCATTTTAGAAGGCATGCTCAGATAGTATGAAAGGTCTCTAACAAGCTACCAAACATCTTGACTGTGTGTCCATCTGTTACTATTTATCCCTCCTTAGTACCTTTGTAATCATACATGGTAATTACCTTGTCCAACTACACCAACACAAATAACAAATTTAACCATCAACAGTAGCAGTAGCAGACTTCAAAGAAATTTTCAGTCAGATTTCCATCCTAAAACCACTACACAATTATATGCACTTGATGTTTAACACCAATTTATATTTCTTACCCCATCTAGCTTGTGTGCAATATCTAAAATGTACACCCTTTATAGAAAAGCAGTGAAATCCATTCTCAGACTTGACCGTGTGTTTAATGCTCACTGCATCACAGTGCTAACTTAGCATCACCATGGCCAGTTTAGGAGAAGGAGAGGCCTTCCTGATATTTCACCTTCACATGATTTAGCTCTGTGGTAGCCATGATATTTACTTTTTCCCCAGGACAAAGTCAAGAATAGTTGTTTAGCATAAAAATAACATTGGCACAATTTAGGCTGGAAAAGGTTTCTAGATATCAGAAGAATGAAATCTAGGGAACCTTTTTAGGACAGGTTTCAGGCAAGCTCGAGAAAGCTAGAAACTTAAGACAGTCCTTGAAGTAGTAATTAAGGACTTTAGCATGTAAATGCCTGCAGTAGGAGAAGACTCTTCCAAGAAAAGATTCCAAGAAGTTCTTTCCAATCATGTGGTCTCACACATTTCACAGCTGCACTTGTTCCTTGTTTTCTATACAGGCTCTCAGTGTAATATTTTAACCTCACCCATGCAGGCCTTCACATCACCAAAACAATCAGTACCTTTTATTATAGCCCTACCTAGCCTGAAGTCATGAGTTTAACCTTTAACCTGTTCCTCAGCCAAGGAAGAATATTAAAGATTAGTCAACTTTTGTAAAAACTTTTCACATGCACAGAAGGAAGACAGTAAATAAACACCAAAGATATTCATATATCCAGGGTTCCAGGTAGCTGAGGTAAGTTGTGCAATATGGGACACCAAATCTCTTTTCCCATAAGGCTCTCTAGATGATCATATTCTTCCCACACAATTTCTCTTCCATCACCCCAGGGAGTTTAATCATACCTGTTGTGATGAAAAGCCAAGCTCTAAGTGAGTTTGGACACCCTCTGGACTCAGTTCCAAAACGCCCAATACACCACATGCCAATTATCTACATATAAAAGGCCTTCAGAGTTGGCATTTCTGTTTCAAAATGTCCTACCACAAGGTCTTCACCCAGGATCTGGTGACTGTATCTTTATAAACAGTTGTAACATCATCTGCATTAACATAATTTCCCTTTTTTTTCAATAATCAGTTGGAATTTTTAAAAAACCCAAAAAGAGACTACATTTATGCAATCACTGCCTTTCCAAATGAAGTATCTTTACTACATACAAAGTTTTCAATTTTCTATTGTGGTCTTTGTTTTCTGACCAAGAACATAGCCAAAAAGCATGCCTAGTTTCAGATACTTTTCTTCTATATTTTAGAAGTTTCAGCTGTTGAGAAGTAAGGTACTTAGAGATGAGAAACAGCGGCATAACAAAGTCATAGTCTTCTAATATTTAAATAAACTGTTACAATAAACCAAAATACAATTAATTTAATTACAGATTGCAGCTTAAGTGTTTTACTGAGTATTATCAACATTTTTTAGCATTGCCTTTTTTCTCTTACATTAAAGCGTAACCCCATATATTTTTATTTTCTCCACAAGAGATAGGAAACCGTTACTTTAAAAGGGGAATTAAGCAAGAAAGTACCAATAAAACAGGAAGGTAATTCTTTCACTCCTGGCCTCCTGGGAGACAACAGATTTGAATGTTGCTCCTAACAGAGCATGATCAGCATAGTGAAAAATGTGTCTGTGGATGAAGGACATGCAAATGAGGTTACACGTCCCACTAGGCACAGCTTTGTGATATTTTGGGGGAGGAAGTGGGTGGCCTACTTTGCTTACCCCCTCACTTAAAGAGAAATACTGCATAGATCTTCATCCTCACTATCTCCAGTTTTCTGGCACTCTTAGAGGACCGTGGATATATGGAACATTTACTTACAAGTCAAATGAATGTCCCACATTTAGGTAAGTGGTAATTAAGATGACAGCGCTGCTAATGAGCTGTATCTATTCCCTAATGCAAATCAGATTAAGAATTACAGAGATTATAACCTCCCATGGGGGAACTGTTGTCCAAGTCCCTTGTGTAAACATGACTTCTAGAAAGTTCAGATCTCCTATCTGAGACTTCGAAAGAACAATTACCATTACAACATGTTACATTAAAGAATCTTAACTGAAAGGAAGAATCATCAATGGCAAATGTAGGTGCACTGTTCAGGAGAGAAAGTCATTACAGCATAAATTCAGAGATTACTGTCCCTCAGAGTAGTCTTCTTAGCAAAAACAATTCATCACCAATAGATAACATGAAACAAAATAATACTTTCCAGGTCCTTAATCTGATCTATCCTTGTACCTTTTTCTTAATGAAGAGGCATTCACCAGATTGTATTAAGAGGTAGGATGTCCACCAAAAAAGCCTAGAAAAAAACAGATCAGAGTTGAAAATTTTCCTGAGCCATTATCACAGTGCACTCTGGTTCTTGTCATTCAGGACTCTTCCACACGTGTGCTTTCAATTCTAATGACTTACTCTACTCCCAGTCTGGAAATTGCCATGGCACAAACCCCACCCATTAGACAATTTTGGGCAAAGAAGCTGCGAGGCTCAGAGCAAGAAGAAAGCAGCTAAAAATGAGAATGGCCAGCTAAGGAAAGCGAGGTACAGCATGACCTGTCTCAATTCCTAAATAGCCTGCACTTCAGTCTGGAGGATTTGCTAAGTGAGCTGGCAGTGATCTTAGAAGTGATTTCCCTAGGCCATAGCAGTGCAAATGGAAACTGCTACCTGCACTTTCTGTGCTGTACCACATGAGTTCTTAGAATATTTATGAAAGTACCAAATTGTAAGTAAATGCTACCCGGGACAATCGTTCTGTCAACAAATGGAACACATGTTTCTGCAGCACTCTGGTAACTGAGTAGGAGTCAGATTACATCCCATCAGCCAGCTGGGAAGCTTAGTTTTCCCTTGTGATTGCGAACCACCAAGTTGTTTTTGGCAAGATACAAATAGCTGTGACCCTGACAGACATCTAGTCACTGAATTTCCAATTATGGAGAAGTTTCATTTAATAGTTTCAGATCTGAAATATGGACTTCACCTTAATTCCACTCTATTGCAAAACAATTTGCCTATGAAGTTGCAGGCCAATCTCAGCAAAAAACATCATAGAAGTTCAGAAAAAGTTTGCTAATGCACTTATATTTGTCTAGCAAAGTATTAAAATGCCTATAGCCAGGGCACATGGATTTCCAGTTTTAGTAAAATGCAATTATTTTGCCTCAAAATTGGCTTTTTTTGAATGATTGATACTACTGGCAGATGAGGTGAGAAGGCAAGTTGGAGTCTATTGATACCAAAATTTAGACAGAAAAGAGGTTATTGGATTTTCTTCCTTTGAATTGGCAACATTAAAATTTTATCCTGTCTTCTTGTCTTCAAGAATCATCTGGCTATACTGACACAGTCAGCTTCCACTCAGGTGCCCTCAAAATTCCTTTGTACTATGAGTTCATTTCTTGTGTATTTCATATTGCAAAAAGGGTTTTCTGTACAGGTGTATGAGTAGATGGCATAGGCACTACTTTCTTTGTGCTGCTGAAGTGCCCCTATACTCTTCACAATGCTACTTCTTTAGTGTGGTCTAAAGGTGCAACATAGTTGGACAATCTCAAATTCCTATCTGATACCAGAAGTCAAATTTCTTGAAAGGAAAAACTTTTCTTTTTGTGATCATGCAGACCACCTAGCATAGCAGAAAGTTTCATACACAACATTTGCTCAGAAATTCATCCAAGGGACTTTAGTAAAATCAGATATTAGATCAGCTGTGAAATATATTAAAGAGGAAGCAATATCCACATAAATTAATTTTAAATAAATAACAAGGAAAGAGAAAACTTGTGGAAACAGAGTAAGGAAGTCAATTTTAGGGAAAGATATTTACAAGACACAATTACTTGCATCTTTTAAACGGGGCTACTTAATATAGAAATGCTTTATGTCTGTAACCAGATGTCTTTATTAGTGACTAGATTGCCATCATGTGCCAAATGGGTTGCAGCAGATACTCCAAAATTTAGGAAAATCTACTTAGTGCATATGTAACAATTTAAATTTCAAATAGCCAAATCTGGAAAAAAGAACCCCAAGAAAATAGGCATAAATCTTGAACCTAATTCATAACTCATTTCAAGTCCCATAGCTCCCAGTTACAGAACTCTTGCTTACTTTGGTGACTTGTTCTAAAGTATTCTCAGTCTCAAGTAAAAGCAAAACAATTATCCCTATGTTACTTCTTCACAGATGTGGTATCACAGAATCATAGAACAGTTTGGGTTGGAGGGAACCTGAATGGTCACCTCCTCCAATCCCCTGCAATGGGCAGTGACATCAGCCCATGGGGTAGCTCAGAGTCCTGTCCAGTCCTATGACTCTGTGATTCTTGAAAGCAACATGAGTATTATTTCCATGGGAGGAATATTAACTGAAAGCAGTGGCTCTGATTCACACTGGCAGATTCACTAGTGCTTTGTAAAGAGTTGCACAGAATTTCTATTCATGTCTAATTTTGATGCAGATTTTCAGATTCTTTCTTCTTAAAAAAAAAAAAAACCCAAAAAAAAAAAAAACCACATAATGTTTNAAAAAAAAAAAAACCCCATAATGTTCACTATCCTGATTTAAGCTTTTTATCAATGGATATTAGAGGATTTTTGGAAACAAATGTTGTCACCATCTCCAGGACAATGGAAGTTCCTATGGCACCAAAGGAAAAATGCTGCCACAAGTACGAAATATCATAGGACAACAGCAGTATTACCTAAAATGACCTAGACTAAGCTGATTTTTTGGATGTTAACTTTGATGATGTCTGCAAGTGATCTAAAGGCATGTTTGCACTGAAATTAACACATACCCAATTCCAAGATCCCATTTACTGCACGTAGCCCTCCTGAAGCCCATCTGTTTTATTTCCTCCTGAAGCCTATCTGTTTTATTTCAGCTTAGAAATTTTTTTTTTTCTTCCATATTTGTAGTTCTAACACTCCAACAATATTTGATCATAAAGACCTATACTAACTGCATCTAGCAGAAAAATGTCTTGGCCTGGATATGCAGAAGAGGTAGAAAAAGCCAAATAGCGTCTCTGCTGTTTCATTCTTTCCTGAACAAGACATACTCTGAGCAAGACTCTTCCTTACTAAAGATTTGCAGCTTGTGTAAATCATCTTGGCTACCCTGGCTTGGCTGCATCTGTGTCAAGCAGTCCATGTACAGCCTAAGCAATAGCAGTGTGTCATCCCAAAAGAGTTCAGGGAAAGACAGAGGGAGAGAAGCTGACCAGGCACGAGCCTCTTCTGGACCGAGAACCAAGCTGGCACACTAGCCTGGAACTCTGCTGGGCTGATCCCTCTGATGAGAAAGCGTCCGTAGAGATGTAACCCCAGAGAGTTGCTGACATTTTGTGACTCTCCTTTGCCTTTTATGGCAGCTGCCATTTATAGCCAAGAGATAGTTCTTAATTTATTCCTTGCCAGTTTCTGGATCTAAACCAGTACTAGAAGCCTGTTCAACAAACCCACACAAGACTTCCCAGTTTAAAGCTGCCACCACCGGCCTGCTGGAGTTTGAAGGCAGCAGGCACTGAGGTTTGGCTTTCCACCTTATCTTCCCATCAGCATTTGTCTTAAGCTTTTATTTATATTGTTCTGTCACAGGTAAAAACATACAGAGACAACTCTTTTATCTTCAGCTCTGTGGTGTGGTTTGCAGTGATGTTGGCAGTGCCATTTATAATCAGACCTGCTTAAACTGTGAGTAAAACATTCATTTACACCAGCAGATACAGAAATCATGTTTACACATTCACTTCTGACTTATATTGTAACAACCTTTTTAATTCCTAATTGCAAGGTACAATAAGAACATACAGTCTTGCAATTATTACACACTCTTTTTTTTTTCTATTTGATAAAAAGTTACTATGATAGCTACAGAGAAATATATCCCAGAAATTTAGCACACCAAAATTGTCTATAAAAACAAAGTTTCTAGGATTGAGTTTCTCAAAGAAAATATACATAATAATGACAATATTAGGGCCCCAAGTTTGGTCTCTATTCTCAGATCACCTAAGATATTTAAGTGTTACTGTTGTATTGCATTTCAGTAAGAAATTTGCTCTCCACCTTCCTCTCCATTACAGTTTCATTTGAAAGAAAAACAAAACACTACTAAAAATAGTTGTTAATTCAACATTGTTCAGCAAAGCCCTACACAAATCTTCCAGTACATAATATGGCTTTCTTTGCTTAAGCTTCTAAATTATATTGTATAAAACCTATTACAATTTATATCACCCACCCAAAACCCTGAATAAACCCTAAGCTATGCAAAGTGTAATACAAACCAAAGATAGAAGATTGTAGAGGGAAATAAAATGCCAAACATAAGCTTCACAATTTGCCAAGGAAACTGCAGATAAAAATAAAGCTCAGAGTTTAGTACTTGGCTGCAGGAAAGCTTACTTTGCTGAGGACTAGAGTTTAGAATAATTCCCCAAAGAACTCTGGCACTAGGAGACTGAAAGGACTTATGTTATTTAGAAAACAATTTCTTCTACAGACAGAATGATTAGCTTTCAAGAGTATATCTGGCTTTCCTTCTTAGTTTTTAGTTAAAATAAAATCCTTTTGACACTAGTCTTTTTGGAGAAGACCCAGAGTGGGTAAAAATGGTTCCATTAAAATAGGAAAACTTTGCAACAAAGATGATAAATTCCATTATGTCTCAGAGCAGAAACATCAGTAATCAGATATTTTTGGCTACTTCATGTTCTCTCTGGCTACAGAGGAAAGGATTTTCCCCTGTGAGAAGCTACACCCCAGATAACTCAAGTATATCACTGTTCTCTCAAGATGCCTAGGCCAAAGAAAAGGTACAATTCTAGAGCTTATTGCTACTACCAACTTTTGAGTTTTGCACATTGTACCATACAAGGGAGTATATCCCACCATCTATTTCTACTACTGAAATGCTCTGTTCAAATCTAGTCCCTGAGAGCAAGATTATATTAGCTCTTTGCAGAGCTCATGTCAGTGAAGAAAAATCAACTCCTAACTTGTGAGATTGCTTCCCTTGCACCTATTATTTCTGACTCAGAGTCAGAAGGCTGGTGTGTGATCCCATAGCTATGTGGTTTAATCTGAACCTGGGGCTGCTTGCAGTCTTGCTCTCCTCTGCATGCTGCCATGTACTTCTCCTGTGCTAGCACTGCTGCTTCTGCAATTGTTTGGCTAGGTCAGCCAGCTGAGAACCAATCCTAAACAAAAGGATTCATTTTTGTCTGGCTCAGCCCTCAAAGGAGACAGAACCATGGTAGCCCCCAGTAATTCAGCTACAATTGCTGCAGTACTGCACCTTTATTTGCATCTCCAGCTTGCCCATCACATCAAACTCTTCTATCTCCTCTAGCATTTCTAACTGGAGCCCTGTGCTTGCCTCTTGCAGCTTCTCAGTTAGCTAAAGCTCTTCATAAGCATCCCCCGAGGTATCTTACTCTTCCAATCCCCTGCAGTTAACATGGGTGAAACTGCTGACGTGCAGTGACAAATTGTTATAAACAAAGAACAAAAATATGCCCCTTGTTTACTTACCCTGCCTATTTGCAAGACTTGTTGATGTGACAGTCCTTGAAGTACAGGCTATGTCTGTGCTATACACTGTTCAAATACAGAACAAAAATTTCAGCTGGACGCACAAGGCAATAAAAGTTCCATGTCCTAGATCCAACAGAGCAGTCACTCACACACTGTGTGATGTGTGTATCAGTACCAGTGCTGGTACCTGTTGCCATTGTCATTGCTATCACTGATACATAGAAAAAAATAAAATTAAACTAAATTTTAAAAACAAAGTTGTGAGGTAAGGAGCACTTGTGTTACTCGGGCTGCATATTACTCAATAAACTACCCATTATGCATGCTCAGTGTGCCTGCACTTGTGAGGCTCGGCAGAGAGAAATAGGATTCTGTAATGCTGCCTTCAGGAGCAGCAGAGTGACCCAAGCCAGCAGGACTTTCTATAAAAGAGAGGAAGGATGGTGCTTAAGCTAAGATGTCATACTGACTAAATCCCACAGACAGCAGCTCTTCCACTCTGTCTTCAGACATGCTTTAACCCTGAGTCCATTTTCAGCCCAGCTGTACCAAAGTTATTTGGCTTTGGTGAAAGAGCCCTGAATGTCACCTGCACACTGCTGCCTCAGGATGTCTCGCTGCTTCCCGTGCTATTTCAATGTAGAAATTCCTCTCGAACACCAAGCTTGCAGGATGAAAATGTCATTCAGTGCTACCAGCATGATTTTTTCAGGCAAGAAGGTAGGAACAAATCAAAGGCCATTCCTTCTATCCTTCCCACAGTCCTCAAGCAAGCTGCTATTATACATCTGAGGCACCTCAAAGTACCTTTATTAACAGGCCCAAACATGATTCCTAGTAACAAAGTCCAGACTGTGTTACTAAGATAAGACAATAGAAACTAAGTATTCTTTGGACATACTTTGGCAGTAGATTGCCAGCTCACGTTCTAAATGACTGGTCCTGATAAGAGGAAGCCTCCAGCAACTATCCCATGGTGTCTTTGCTCTTCAGGTAATACAAACTGAAGTTTCTTTTTAGAACTCCACCACCCAGGAACCCAGACACCATCACTCTTTTCTGAAAAGCTGATTTTCTAGCCCACCTTGCCACACAAAATCTCCATCTCAAAACTGTACTGCTGCCTGGGAAAGGCTTCTTGGATCCCTTAGGCCTGCAGGTTTATACTGCCTCTTGGATCCCACTGCAGGACACATTTACATGGTAGCTGAAGACTGGAAAGCAAAAGTGAGCTCTGCTGGAAACACATTCGGTAAAGGTACAGCAAGAGCCTTGCTGAAAAGTGAGGAGAACATACAATCCAGGCTGCTCTCCTGCAGAATAGAAAGGTTCTTGATAAACCTGGCAGTGATGCCACTCCAGTGTTGTCACTCATGTTGTCACTTGTGCCTCCTAAGACCCAGAAGAAGTGTTGGCAGTGCCCACTGTGAATGGATTTGAGGGATTATGGCAGATATACATTGAAGAGGGGGATATGGCCTTCATTTACAGCAGGAATAGCTCTGTCCTAAGTCAGGTTAAACCTACTTTGAAAGAGACACAGTAAGAGCAAGGGGAGACAGTTCAAATTATTCTGGCACACATTTTTCTGACACAGCAAGACTGTAATCAACATTCCCCCTGCTTTTCAATGCATGAGATGCATGCAGGTATCTAGAGAATAAAAAAAGTTACTTTTTAAGACCAACTTATTCCAGGGGCATGTCCTAAGGAAGCAGACTGAAGGAAAGGAATGAGAGTTTCCACTGAGGAGCACACCAGGAGGCTAGGAGAGCACTGAAAGAGGTCCTGATGGTCCTGACTCTAGAAAGCAGCATATGCCAGACCCTTGGCTCTCTGTGTTATGCAACTATGTGCATCCCCACGGCACCAGAGTGAGCAGCTTAAATTTACACCCTCCACCTCATGGCTGCAGCCAGCAGAGGCCACATGTGTGGCCAGGTCCCACAGTGTAGCTGACAGGCACGTGCTAACACAGCTTTGCCAGTGCCCACACCCAAATATGTTTCTCAGTCAAGGAATTTTGACAAGATACTTACTGTATGGCAGTCACACCTCTTGCAAAATAAAGGATTATATTTTCCATGGATATGTAGCACAGCAAAGGTCCTACAGAACAGGACTTTGGACACTGGTAGGATGCCCTTCACAGTGCTTGTGCATTTAGTGCTTGTAGCCACTCATAGTGATGGCATATCACAGAGACCCTGAGCACAAACATAGCAGCCAAGCAGAAAAAAGGCCATTATCCACTCGAGCTTTTAGTGTCAGACCTGGCTGTAGTCACTGGCCAAGACTAGTGACAGGCAAAAAGAAATTGAACAGCTGGCCTGCATTCATCTATATGGAATTAGCCTAAGCACCACAGCCCCTCTCTTTACTTCTGCTAGCAGAGATTTATCTGCATTCAGTGTTCTATACTGTGCCAAAGGACACAGCCTCACCCTGGCAGCCTGAGCCTGTGTCACACAAGCCACTGCTGCTAGGTTGAAACCAACCATTAGGCACTACTGTGCCTATAATGTTTGCTCCTTATGTTATCTTATTGGAACAGCTTCTCAGAAACAGGAGTCATTTAATAATTCCTTATCAAAGCTTCAAGCTGGATTTTATCTTTCTGCTCTTCTTGCAGAGGATATTGTTTGTGCAAAATTAATCTGACTGTGGACTTCTTTCTGTTTGTCTCTATGAAAGCACTTATACTTAGTTTCTTTTCCTGTATGTATTCAGTCAAGTTTAACTATTTTCTAACTTGGCCAGTAGGTATGTCTGTACATGCATATACATTCTATCTCATGGTTAAATGTCAGTTTCATTGTTTTTAATGCAATGTATGTGACATCTTCACACTCTAAGTTGGATATACACACACATGTTGGATATACTAAGTATATATTTTAGATCTCATAGGTCCAAGTGACTACAACAATCTTTATAAGCTCAACACTCTTGAACCAGCATTAGACACACATTACACTATTCTAATGAAGGAGAAAGAGAACAGAGTTGGACTTAAAGAAATATCTTTTTTCTTGGAAATGTATATTTGGCAATGTGATGATGCTCTTTTCAGTTGAAGGTGACCAAAGAGTCAAAGTAAAAACGAATAAAATCTATTATCAGAGAAAGGGGTACAGGTTGCAAGGGAGAAAAGAGACTGATGGCTTTCCATAAAATGTTTCGATTCTTGTTTTGATTTCCTTTAGCTTTGTGTTTCGCTGTTGCCTAAGGAAAACTCTCTGATGGAACACATCACATCTAATGTCAGATAGAGTTAATCAAATTCTTTGCATGGAATACTGTTAGTTTACCAAAACGATGCATCAAATCCCTAACTACTTCAAAGGCTGTATGCACAAGTTATTATTTCCCTGCAGATAGGACAATCCAAATAAAACATTGTTTCTGCTCCTTGAACCAGAAACAGAAAAGTTTTGCAGTAACAGGGCCTCCTAACATTAGGCCTATTTTGTCTGACAGAAATGACTTCAAAGATTGTCAGCTTTATGCCTTAAATGGGGTCTGTAAAAAGATCACAAAGTGTCACCCAGATACCAAGGAATTTTTTCTGTTTTTAAGATACAAAGTGAATTTTCTGTACCTCTATGTTTTCTAAGTTCCACTAAGGGGAAAGGTGATTTTTTTCAGTGTTGCTGTAGAAAATTCCATTCATGAGAATTGGATTGACAGTGTCTGTATCTCACACTATCCAAAAAGAATCTCTCATACACATATTAGCTCATTTACTGTTATGAATTGTAACTGCTTACAGCAGCACAAACTGCTCTGGGGACCATTTGATGTAAATTCTGCAATAGCTTAATTCCGTGAAGCTCCAATGACTTCAGTGCAAATATGTTAGATTTAAATAAACACAAATAAGCAAAATTAGAACTTGGAATCACACTCAGCAAAGTTTTCTCACAGTCAGTCCTACTTGCAGAAAGAATTATTTGGGCTTTCCTTTTAAACATATTTGGTAAGCCTTAAAAAAACCCTTCCTCCCTACAACATGCACACAGGTACTGTCACAATGTTATATCCTACTTAAAGTGTCTCCTTGGCTTTAAGAAGGAAAGAAAAGATGCAATTCTGTATTAAAATTATGTCATTTTTGGCATAAAGAAAACTACCTCGGATAGGCTGATTTATCATGCTTTCACCGTGTCACGTATTTATGATCTCAGTGAAAAATAGAACTAAAGAAAAAGAAATAAAAATGCTGAGTCCAGCTACACCTTTAAAATGAGAGCAGGTATAAACATGCTCTGCTTACAGCTGAGCCAAGAACAGCTCATTCAAATACATGCAGCAAACACATTCAACTCCTATTCCAGCCTCCCAGTGAACTTTCACCAGCATGCCTATCAGCCACCAGAGCAGCACAGAAAATCACTTAACAGTACCTGTCAGTAGTATTTTACCCCTCTCTGTTTTCAGGTGCATAATTCCTAATCCAAGGAATTTTGGCAGATGTGTATCTTTGAGGATACAAATCTAAACTTCAAGTAATTCAACCCAAATCATTAACCACATATTTGAAAAAATCTACCCTGTCAGGAACACATCCTTACCAAATCTCAGTGCCAGATTTGGATTATTCACTCTGCTCTCTGCAATCCCCATCCCATAATTCCCTGAAGCAAATTACTAAAATGCTTACACTTCCAAAGAGCTGGCACTTCCAAATGCTGGTGGTAATTCATACCTGAAGTGGCTCCTTATTGAACAGCTGGTGAGCTGGTGGGAAATGTCTGGGACTTACTCTAAGTGTGGAGTCTTTCCTCTGAGGATTGCCCATTACAGTCTTTCACCTTCTGCAAGTGTTACCAATCACTGGGACAGGCTGCCCAGGGAGGAGGCTGAGTCACCATCCCTGGAGGTACTTAGGAGATGTGTAGACGTGGTGATAAGAAGAAGTTATGAACACAGTGGGCTTAGCTGTTAGGTGTATGGCTGGACTCAGTGATCATAAGGGTGTTTTCCAACCTAAATGATTCTAAGATTCTGTCTCAGGGCTGCATCCAAAGAACTTACAAAGTAGGAAAGATGAGAAGAATTATTAGACTTACTATAGCTAGTCAGGGCAGCATCTTGCATACGGAGCACTGTGTATCGGCTGCTATTGATGCAATTTTAATCTTTTATTCCTTCTAGGTTAAGTAAAATCAATTAGAAAGCTTCATGGATTAGTCTAACATACAAGATACACCACAGGGAGAACGCAGAGAATAATTCTCTACAAAGTCACAAATGCTGATTTCAGAGAATATTCTGAATCAGGCAATCACTGGTCACCAGAAAATGTCTTTAACAGTTTTATGGTGTAGATGTCACTGTTCTTCAATACAATTGGATCTAAAATTTCAAAAGGTAAGAAGTTTATCATATGTAGATTATGTATTTTGCATCTGTCCATTATCTAGCGTGTATGTTTCTTTTCCTGCAGTTGTTTTCAGGTTCCACACCTCTGCTGGAGCCAAATACAGGGAGAGGGGATACAATGTCATCTTACAGATTTCACAAACAAAGCACTCAAGTTGTGAGCTTAGGCCTCAGAAAACAAGTTCAGACACCATGAAGTTCAACGGGCAGTTGTCTCTCCTGGATGAGACTTGTTAGTGGAGGAGGAAGACTTAAACTGGTTTCTGAAGAAGAATGTGGGCATCACCTTTCACAACACTCACATGCATAAAATTAGCTGATTCCAGCTAATTCCAGATATTCTTAGCTCCTTCCTTGAAGTAGCATCCAAGTGCCCCCAACAAATTTCAGCAGGAGTCCTAAAAATATACTGATCTGACAAATGGCAAATAAGATTAATTTTTGCTTGGTTGTTGGTTGCTGTTTTGGGGTTTTTCCTCCAGGTTTCAAGGAGATTCTTGTAAGATGTCTATTTCCTCCTGTACAAATACATGATCCAGCCTCATTATATGTATTCATGAGAGTCAATCACACACGTCTTAACCACCTAACTGGAGATTTCCTAGACATATAAGCCTTGCTCAGAGACACACTAGGCTGCTGGTTTCAGCAAGCCTTTGCTGTTTTCATTGCCTGAAGGGGGTCTGCTTTGGGCTCCATTTAAAGGAAATCTCATCTAGAAGTTTCTCTCCCAGCCCTGAGACTGAATCAGCAGTACCACATGGTTCTCAACACAGTGATTTTGCAGTTTTCTCCCTAAAGGCTGCAGAATGGATAACTACCTCAGCTATCAAATGAGGCCTTGCCTGCATCCAGTCCTAACATCACTTGCTGCATCTCAAGTACTATGCACAGATAACACAGGGCATCACTCATTCCTTTCCATGTTGTAGTTATCTTGTCTATATTTGATGTCTTTATCTTTCTTCTGACTGCTCTTACCTAGACCAGGGACTGACAATTTTTTCTGTCTTGTCTTGTAGATCTTAACTGTTAGCTGGAGTTACCAGCAGGAGAGCAGCACTGCATTTCATTGATTGCTCTAGTGACAACTTATTTTTGTGCCTGAAGATCTTTATCTTTTAAAAATCTGTTTAATTGTCATGGATTTCAAAAGTCATTATGAATATATCATATACCAATAGATACTTTGTCTCTTCACTGGTAAACACATTAATTTCATTTACCACTGAATTGTATTATTTCACCCTGCTATGAAATGAAATTATTTGTAAGTTCACAGAACTTCTATTAAATTCTAGTTCTGCAGCTCATCTGACTACAACAAACAACTGGGTACCATAAGTTTTTCCTACAATATATGAGAAGAATATGCTACTGCTCTAGTCAGCTACCCTTTCACCCACTGACAACAGCCATAGTCAAGATAATTTGTCTAGTAGCAAAATTAAGAAATAGAAGATTATTTCCCCTCACAAACACATTATTCAATTTTTCTAGTATCTGCTGTTTATCAGTTTTTTTATTGGATAGTTTACCTATATGCTGTCTCCATACCAACAAATGATGAACTACCGCAGTCAAAATGGAAAAGCACATCTGTTCAGGAAGTGTGCACAGACAAGAAAATTACTCCAATCATTAATTAACTCCATGACTCCAATCAGAAGGTAATTTCTGACTTTTCACTAGTAAAAATGAAGGTGTATCTGCTCTGCAAATTGCTTAGTACCTGTGATGCTTAGACTTCGGTATCCTTCTGTAAAAAATTAAGTGTGGAATACTTCAGGTGTCCATAGATAAAAATCACCACTACAGTGCAGCCTGCATGGACAATTAATAATGAAATAAATCAGAACAAATTACACACTAACAGTATAAAGCAATGCTGGAACAATGCAAGTGGAAAAAAAAAAACCCCACAAAGCTCTTTGTTTAACAGATGAATCAGTTTCATCATCCTTGGAAACAAGATCAGGCACTGTAATTAGCTGTTAGAAAACTAGTAGTGTAAATAATCCAAGTTAACTGAAACCAGAGTGTGATGTCTGAGTATGTTTTTTGTGGAAGGGTGTTAGCTTTCCAAGCCCTCTTCACAAGAACAGTAAACAGGCTAAATATCCTTCTTAGTGAGTTAGAGACTGACATTTTAATCATGCTGTAACTAAAAGTCTTTAGAAGCACAAAGAGCAAAGGGAAGAGACAAACACCACATTCAAGTGCTGCCTTAACAAAGAGAAAAAAAGAATGAACAAGGTCTCATGTAACTACGTTTCTGTAACTAACTAAAGTGTTCAAGAGCAAGCAGTCTCTAGTTGGAGACCTGATCTGTCGAAACTTTGTCTCTAAATGATTTCCACTCTGGTAAGAACATTCATAAGAAGAGCTCTAGCACTGATCTTTATGTTTCTCTCCATGGAAAGCAAAGGATAGGGGATGAAACAAGTACAGTTCCAAACATAATTTTATTATGTAGCATTCCCTCTTATGTTTGTCTCTTTCTATTTCCACTCTGGCAGTCAGTACATTTCAACAAAAATATATTAAAATTTCAGCATAACTGCTTCCAAAATACCTGAGCTGGTCAGAGCTAACTCTTACATCATATGAAGCACAGATGGGGCCAGTCTGTCACCTGAGAACAGGCCCCAGCATCTCAAGTCCACTACAGGCACAAGTGATGCAACCTTCTCTATGGAGCCTTGGATCCAAGCTACACTGAAGTCTTCATTTCTTTCTCAAAAACACTTTCTAAGATCCCACTGTATTCAGAGATACTGATGTTTACCTATGCACTACTACAGACTCTGTAATCTTCCATTCTGCGGTTTTTGGGGCTGTAGATAAGCTCCACTCTCAGAATAACCTTGGCAAAACCCTTCCTTCACAATCTCCCCAACCTTTGAATTCTTCCAGTGTCATTTTTCTACCCAGTACTCTGCTCTGGCTTCTAAGATCTCCCAACATTTCTTGACTTCTCTATTAGTTCACTAAGTTGACTTACTACCCATACTCAGCAACAACATAAACCTTTTACAGTGACACTATAGCCACTAATCTGTTTAGCAGACACTTTTAATCATTTGAGATTAGACAGAATATAACTAACAAAGCAGGTATCACTTGAGCAAGGAAGGAAAGAGAACAGACTCAGGGTTTGACTTGAGCCTGGTGATGTTTGACCCAAAATATTTTTAGGAACTGCCTGAAGCTATTTCAGAACCATTAGCAATTATCATTGAGAATTTGTGGAGGAAGGATGAGGCTTTTGATAAAGGGTGAATACAGTGCTTATCTATAAAAACAGAGAGATAGGAGGACCCTAGAAATGACAGAGCACTTAGCCTAACACTTAAGTTCTTGGAAAGACATCAGAACAAACCATTCAGCTCCTATGTAAGCACCTCATAGATAAGGACACATCAGCAGGGGTTTGTCAGCAGCAAATCACTTCAGTCCAAGTTAATTTTCTTTAAGGCAAACAGCAAGGCTAAAATCCAGTAGAGATATGAGCAATTGTTGGATTGTTGCTTTGTTAAGGCTTTCATGCTCTATCACACAGCAGTCTCCTAGGAAAGCTACATCAGCATCTTAAGATAGGTACAAAATATGGAAAGAATATTCAGAATCACAAGTTATCAATGAGAGATTGTCCAACTGGAAAGTATCAACCTTTGTTATGCAGAACACTGCTCTAGAGCCTCAGCTAGCCAATATATGTACTTGTGATCTGAAAGCTGGTAGAGATTTACTACATCTGCAAACAATGTCAAACTGGAGGGAGCTGAGAGCACTCTGGAAGATGTCAACTGAAAGCAACTGGGACAGCAGTGAGTAACTGGGTCTCTGGCCCTGTTTTCTATGATTGTATTTTCCTTCATATCTAAACCTCATGCAAAACACAAGCTTTAATCCCCTAATTTGACATGTCCTAAGGCTTGCCCTTACCCATGTTCTGCTTTTATTCAGTTCCTTTTGGCCAAATCCAGACAGTTGTCTGTCTCCTCAGGCTGTCACAACTTGATGCTCAGCTGCAAGTTCCTTTCGAGCAGGGCTGCTTTTCACTGTATTTGCACATCCCAAAACTTTGCTGTGGTTTCTAGCAGTTTACATGTCACAAATCGGTTTAAAGAAATCACCAACATAAACCAGGCAGGCCTCTTCTTTGTCAAAAGTGATGACTGTTGTTTTCAGCATTGAAGTATTCTGAATGTTTTGAACAGGACAGCTGGACAGGAATTGTATTTATATTTGCATCCACTTTTAATTTGCTTTATTTTCATAAAATATCTAAGGAGGAAGTATTCAGCTCTGGTATGTACTAATAGCCCATGTACTGAGGGCTGACATGGAAAACGAAGTGAAGTCTACATAAAATGAAATCATTCCATGCAAGGACACTGGAGCCTAAGGGATGGAATTACCAGCCCTAAATGGCACAGCAGCCAGCTTCTGCAGTGTCTGGTCTTGCAAACATTGAACACACATGCTCAGCTTGACTATGAACAACCCTATTCAGTTGAATGGAATTACTTACAGTAGTAAAGTCCGTGCATAAAGCACTCACAGATTTGGGATTCAGAACAGGCCATTAGGAAAAAAAAAAAAAGGAAGAAACCAGATGTCTCCTGTGCTGCAGAGAGGTTTCAGACCAGCAGATCTGCTCAGACCCCAGTCCAGAAAGGCTAGAACTTTCTGTAAACACCTACTGTGGAGCCTTCTGAGCAAGGAGATGGGGTGGAGCTCCCATGTATCAGAGGCACTGCTGTACCCCCAACCCAAGCACCTGCACAGTGTCTGTAGTGCTTCTGGATCTAAGGTGGCAATAAAGGGCCCTCCCAAATTGGCACCTGTGGCCTTTTCACTTAGTTCAGAGAAACTGAATCACATACTGTATTTTCATTGACAGTGAAATGCAAGCCAAGAATAAAATCACACAGGCTTTTACATGCTGCCTTCACCCCACCACACTGGTATTTTCCAAACTCCCAGCCAAATGTACATGTCTCCACAGCCTTTGAAGGGCCAACCTCCATCCTGCCATGTATCTCCTCTTTACTATCTCTGTAATCCTTTAGATCTGACTTTGGTTTCTTAATAGATTTAAATGCTGGGTTTTTTTTGTTTGGTTGGTTTTTTTTGTTTTGTTTTATTTTGGTTTTTTGGGGTTTTTTTAGGGAATATAAAGCAATTCACTCGATCCTAAAAGGTACTTAAGCCACAACACAAAAATAAATTATCTATGGAGGATTTAAAATAGGCCTGTACTCTCTATTCTGTAATGTTTTATGATTTAGTCACTGGAATGGAGAAGGGATGATGCCATAGCCAAAGCTACGATACTTAAGAGAAAGAGGCTTTATCGTTGACTGTTAGAAATATGCTCTGTGATTCTAAGCATCCAAATTCTTTAGCTGAATTTCCATCAGTGATCCATCATATACAACCAGAATCTTTAGGCTGGATACTTAGATACCTTGCAGTCTGCATTCTGGAAATCTAGGTTTCCTTTTCAATACCTCATATGCTGCCTACCCCGAAACTGACGTTTTCAAAAGAAATGAGAGTGAAGTGAGGGAAATTAGTTCAGAAATCAGATCATTCAAGTTGTAAACCAGAGTTGGATTTCAAATCCTAAGGCTTAATTCATTAATGAAAACATCTGACAGGAAAGTGTTCTGGACACAATGTGTTATTTCTTACATTTTTCTCTCTTGAGTTTGCTTGCTCCAAAAACCATATTCACATACCAGTCCCTGTAAGGTCAGCCTGAAGGTGTTGTAGTTATGGCAGGATTAGAACTGAAACAGCCCCACCAGGGAAGTGCCTTACAGCAGACTCCCTTAGACTTCAGCATGGGAACATAACACCAACAACCCCTTTTAGGCTGATACTTCTGCCTCGTGTAATGGGAAGTGGCGTGTACAGAGCTCCCAGTCCTCATCTATCGCACCAGTTCCCCTAAAGGGGAGGCACAGCAGAGCACAAAGCAGGAGCCAAAGAGCTTTTATCCAGGTCCACCAGCCACCTGCCTCTGTAAGGCAGCAGGACACAAGGGCAGGGCTGAGATGGTGGCAGCGGTGCCCCGTCTCCTCCTCTGAAAGGCGCAGGGCAGTGGTGCAGAACTGACTGCAGGGCAGTGGTGCAGCACAGGAGGAACCAAGATGTTGTGTGTGCAGTTACAGTGAATCCCTCCTGGCACAGCCAGATGCTGTTCAGACGTCAGTGGCAGAAGGTCAGTTTCTCATCTAGAGCTGGTTTTGCTGAGATGGGCTAGAATGAGCTGTACAAGCTGAAACACAGCTTTGCTGTCGTAAACAGTGGCCACAGTGGGGAACTGTTGTGAACTTTAATGGCACAGTGAACTGAGTAGCACCTCCTCCAGAGAGACAGAAACTGTGGGCAGGGGCTATTGTCAGGCTATCTGGTTGTCATTTCCTTCTGCTTTCTCCACTTGAACAAAATCAGATGTGTTAGTCAGCATAGACATGTTGAATTATTCTCACCGGTGATTTTGTCAGTAGTAACTCCTGATGCCTTCAAATATAGGGTTTTTTTATTTTTTCACCCAGGTAAAAATATTAGAAAGTCCTCGCTGTTTGTGTTTTATTTCAAAGTTGTCTGAAAATGTATTTGTGAGAAGGGATGATCAGTAAACTCATTTATCAGGATTGTTCTGCACTAAAAAGTGTGTTTAAGTTTGATCACTATCCTTACATAAAAAATGTATAAAAAGTTCTTCTGTGAACAGACTTGTACACATCCTTATGATAAGCTGTTAGTGCACTGTTTCATAAGATTATACTGTCATATGACAACAGACCCATTTGTATCACAGGCTTCTTTTGAACAGAGAATGTGTTTCAGCAGTCTGAGTTCTATCTCATGTCTGGGTGTTTGTCAGAGAAAAGATACTGATGGGCCTATTTAAGCAAGTGGACAGAGAGAAGTCATGAAATAATACTGAGGTGCACAGCTAACACAGTTTCACCCTTTCATAAGAACAGAGATAAGAATATAAAAGAAGTTCCTTTGTTTTCACTACACATATCAATCCTGCTAGCCTCAGGCACGTGGGATCAGCCACATCCATGCCCTGTCCAACAGCAGGGAAGTGGGTTACAACCTGCAATTCTTGATACAGCTGCACTGAGCTAAATTTATGCCAAAAATATTGTTGGAGAACTTTCTGGATTTAAGTAGAGGTGGTCATAGACCACAACTTTACTGAAATGAGCTACTTCCAGCATGGCACATACTTGATTTCTGACTTTCTTTCAGTTAGTATAAAGGCATGGGTCCAGTTCCAAAAGGGGAGTTTTCAGCTGCCAATATCAATACAACCCTTAGTTCAGGAAGGAGGAGGAGGAACCCACACAAAAGAGTTTATAATGGCAGATGCTTCTTATCCTGGGAATGAGACTGGGTGCTTTGCTCAGCCGAGGCAGCTCCAGGGCTTTGACAGCTGAGCTAACTTTGAATGGGACACCAGGTACAAAATGACAGGGACTGTAATGCCAAGAAAGCTTAGGGTAACATAGAGGAACCCCAGAATGCCTACTCAAGGCTGTCCAAAATCCTGGAGCTGTTGAAAAGCATCTGCTCTCAGGGCAGAGCAGAGGTGACACAAAACAAGAATCTGAGTTAACCTTGCAACAGGGATATGTAATTTACATTTCCTGGTATTTAATCTTTGCATAGAATATCTGTGTTTTCTTCACTGCCATGTCACCTGCTAGTTCTATGGTTTCAGCTACAGTAGTTTCATACAGCTGAAATGTTTTTCCTGGCCACAAGAGTTTTGCCTTGCCCAGATAGAAGTCCCCTCAAATGTTTATCTTGATCTCTTAGAACATTGGCCCAAGAAACAGAAATGAAAAAGTACAACTAATGGAGCAAACAAGCAGAGAGGACTGAAAAAGGAAACTGGAAAACAAAGATCTAAAGAACAGAACAGTGAGCTTCCTTCAAAGATACCAGAGGAATAGTTCCAGCTGCACTGTGTAGTGTGCGACTATTTACTTTTGTATACATTAATAGAGGAGAGCCAGAGCAATTCAATAGGAGGCATTATTACTGCTTGTGTGTAATAGCAGCACACCTGAAACTACCAGTGAGGAGTTCTAACTTTACCAGGCCCAGTTATTACCTGAAGAATTGTCCTCATCCATCCCCTTGAGTTC
Source organism: Rhipidura dahli (assembly GCA_013399225.1). Taxonomy (NCBI): domain Eukaryota; kingdom Metazoa; phylum Chordata; class Aves; order Passeriformes; family Rhipiduridae; genus Rhipidura; species Rhipidura dahli. Next base: position 42,200 of record VXAC01001108.1, on the reverse strand, counting down.
CCTTTGCTAGCACCCAGCAGACTGGCATTTTGGCACCTCTCACATCCTTTGACAACATGTTCATGACTCCACAATGGGTGTGGAAAGAAAAGTCAAGCTCATTGTTTTTAAATGCACTAAAACAAATGCCAGGAAAGTCAACTGTAGGGTATTTACATGTTTATTTTAAAAAGTAAGGACTGGGCATTAGACAGCTAAGATCTATTTAGTCACTCATCTACACCAACATGATTTCCTTGAAATTTGGACAGATGCACGACACAGTCAGTTATTGCAGCTCAACAAAGAGCTGGCAATTACTTTAACTGCAGCAAAGCACCCACTCTGTACCAAGAGATCCCAGATGACAGAGCAACCCAGACTGATGGAGCCCACGGGCTTCCAGCTGTGGCACAAGAGCAGGAGAATTAAGTATTGTGCCTGACTGTAAAGACTAAAGACCTTTAATAGTCTGCTCAATGCCAGGCTTCATATAGATACTGCAGACTCCAATTGCACTGCCACAGAGGAACTGAGCACCTGCCTTGCTAGATCTAGGCTGTCACATCTGCCTTGTTTCCCAGATCTTAGTTAGACAGGATCTTGGCTCCCTTGTTAGAATTTGTTTTAAAGAAAGATTAATCCGGCAAGGTGATACAAGTAGGTAAAATATTGGCTGATTTTTTTTAAAAAAAGAAATAGGTAAAGTAGATATTTCTGTTACCTCACAGCTAAAGAACCAAGAAAATGCTGAAGCAAACTGCAAGATGATAAATTCAGAGCTGATAAGAAAGCTGTTATACATATATATGAAATATTATATAACCCGAGAGTCAGACAGTGTCACTGAAGCTACAAGTTAAGCAAGACTCTACCAGAGTTTACACATTTATAGAACAGAGTTATGGTAAGCATTTTTCAAAGGGGAAAGACAACTAACTACATGCTCCCAGGCTCAGTGTTCAGAGATTGCATTGCAACAAGGAAGAGGCTCCTTTGAGGAGCAGAATCTCACACATACTAATTAAAAGCACACTGTGCCTTCCCCTGGAGCATCCTATACTGACCACTGCCGGAGAAGAAGAACTGTCATGCTGAAACAGATCTGGAAATGGATCAACTCCCATGACTAGTCTCAAGGTACTGTGCAGGTCCATGGTCAGGCAGTAAGGGGCTGCAGGGAGCTGGAGACAAGCTCTGCAGCAACATCACTGGGGCAGGAACTGACAGCCCCAGGCTGGGCTGAAATGCAGGCTTGAGCCAGGGTGAGGGAAATCCCTTGGGGAAGCTGGGTGTGGCTATTAATGCCCTAACAGCTTATGAATTTTTTTAATTTCTCCCAGTTGCTAAATAGTTTTTCTATGACCAACTCAAATGTGGTTTCCCATATTACAATAAAAATAAATATTCATCAACTTCTGTGAATAATATCTCTATCTGTTCAAAGGATAGAAGCATTGGAGTGGGAAAAGCAGACAGACCCAAATTCTGCTCCTGGTCCTGCTCCCCTGCAGAGGGGAGGTTACTTGCCCTCAATTTTACCATTTTAGAATGGAGGACAGTGAAACAGTCCACAGCTGAAAGCAATAGGCTTTACACATGGCCACAAGAAATGGGATATTTTTGCATCAAGCCATTTTGGAAACATTCAGAATTGAGGTTGAGAGAGTTGTTTTGTTTGCTAATATATGCTATATATTGGGGCTATTTTCTAGCTAATTCTTACCCAGGCTCTGTAAGTTGCCAAGAGTCCAAACAGCATGATTCTGGCAATGAGAAAACTATCTCCTCAATACACTTGTAATCTTTTGAGACTACACAGAACAGTTTATCTGTATCTGGATTACATTGTTAAGGCCAGTATGACAAGTGCATCTAGAACAGGATCTGTGCAAGCAGTACTCCTAGCAAAGAAAGATTAAAGGTGAAAATATGGTCAAAGTACTCAAAGTACAGGACAGATTGGTTTGGTTTGGTTTTAATCAGGTAACTCCACAATTTAGTCCAATTATGTCCTTCCACATTCCGAGTCCTGTTATCTTAGGATTCAAGCAGTAATCAAAGAAAATATCTGCTCTGCTGATTTCAGAGCTGGTTCTTTCAGATTCATTATTTACAGACTATCATAAGTTTTACATTGGTCACAAGAATAGATGTTGTCACTGTTCCAATAAACCAATAAACACACCTAACTATCAAACAACCAAAGCAGAAAAAAATTCTTGAAGCACTGCTTACATCTGTAGCTGATGAGATCATTAAAGGCAACTTTTCTGAATAAACGACCTAAAACTTCAAAATAATTTTCCAAGTGAAATCATCTAAAAAGACAAAAGTGCCACTTGGGCATGAGAACCTGTTGGTGTACCCCACAGACATACAGCACAAAGACAAAAATTTAGATGAGAAAAATGGAAAGGGTCTAGTCCAGTTTCACTGATGTTAGTAAGAGCCTTTCCTTTGACTCCACAGGGCTCATATGGCCAAAGACAGCAGTTAGCAAGGAGGCTTGTAAAATGTAAGCTCTAGGTTAAGGATATAAAGAACAAGGGCAGATTGGGTTGGAATTATAATGAAGTCAGGATAAGGTTGGACTTTCACAAATAAAGCATTGAACTGCTTGCAGTGAGGGTGTCTTATATTTCACAGTTGAAAAGATGATCATTAACTTAACTTCTAAATCAAATTATGGGGGATATGCAACACTGTTGACTATTAACCTCTTAGAAAGGTCTAAACTCCAATTTTCCCAAGTACCTTCATCATTTATTGGCCTGGAATTTTATCATAAATACTAGAAGCAGATTCAATAATCTCTGTTGAAACTGTGCTATCATGATATCAAGAGGCTGGCTTGCATGGCTATTTGGTCACTGTCTGCCAGAGAGTTATTCAGAAAGCAATTAAAGCTGTCTGCCTGTGCTGACATTTTACTCAGTGTTCACCAAGTCTTTAATTTCTGTAAGTGTGCATTAGAATTTGAGCTGCTGAGAGGGAATAGAGGGAAAAAAGATCAGTCCCTGAAGTCTCTTCTGTATCAGGTTGAAATTTTTGTTTAAAATCAAGTCTGATCACTTCCCTAACATGGGTAAAAGTCCTGTGTAAGAGGCCATGTCACTCTCCATTCGAATGGCCAGAAGCCATCGTTTCCACAAGAAACAAAAGCAACTAAAACCTTTAAATCCTATCCCATTGTAGGAACACAATTGAATTCTCTTGCCAACATGAGGACAGAGTATACATAGTCACTGCATAGGACTGACAGTCTGTGTGGGAATTACTGGAGTCTAGCTGCAAGATTTCCATATACAGACATTTCCTGCCACGAGAATGTTACAGTACTAAGTCAGCATCCAAAGCAATCTAAAGAACAAAAGGAAAGCCTCTAAAACAGTGGGAAGGAAAAAAATTACACACAAAGATCACTTCACATATTCAATACAGGCATTTAAAGTGGAGGACATCAAGGTTGTAATTGTGCAGCCCTTTTTCAGGCACATCAATAGAAGTGTGTTTTTAAAGTAAAGCCTGAGGCACTATCTGACCTTTTTCAATTTTACTTTCTTTTTCCTTTGGATAGATGGTCGTGAGATGCTGCCCAAGAACAGAACTACAGGACATCCCAAACTCACACATTTACAGCTGAGTATTATCTATGTTTCAAAGTATGGTCCCAAAGAAACTCCGTTAGTATCAGTACAAGAGACAAATGATTCTTGGGTCCATAGTCTGATAGTATAAAAATAATCTAATCTTGCTATAAACAAAGCAAAGAGAGTTTAATTAATCAGCCATTACATCAGCCATGTTTTAAGTGAACACAGTAATTCTCATGGAGGTTTGATGGCCTTCCAAACTGTTAAATTAATTTTGTGGTGACAAATGAACTAATAGAGGTAATGCTCTGAAGCAACCCTGTCCACCTACTTCCCAAGAGATCTTGTTTAATATAGAGAAGGGAGGTGTAGGCTGTGACTGTATCAGCTCCAAAATCCAGCTCATCCTTGTGACCTTGAATCCTGTTGCTCAAGACATGGAGAGAAACAAGATTTCCCAAGAATTGTCATGATGGAGAGCATCTCCTTCTTCCACAAACAGTTCAGGCTAAATACTTCTGTTCCTCTGCACACACAGACATCTGAGAGGTAAGCAGCCATGTCAACTCCTTTCCCAGATCAATCCCCCTACAAAGACAAGAACTACTAGGTCTGCAGTCATTTTCCAGTGTTCTCTCATTTTCCTTTTCCCATGTCTAATGACCTACAACTAAGTGACATATAATTAAAAAAAAAAACCAACAAGCCCCTCCAGAAAAACAACCAAAAACCAACCAACCAAAGAAACCAAAAACCCCAAACCCCATAATAAGCTACACTAAAGCATTTGTTTCTCTGTGTACCCAGGCAGTAGACCTGTGCAGGGAAGCAGACTGTCCCAAACCTAGCTCTGATGTTATTATACAGCACTAATACAACACTTAGTAGCTGTTACATATACTTCTGTATCTCACCACTACTATTATTGATTGTTACATCTTAGTATTAATTACAGTGTTATCAGAACAGCTCTTAAAAGCCATGGAACAGCACCTGAAAATATCTGTGGGCCACTGCAATTGTTGTACATTGATACCTATTTTGCCTGAGCACTTATTTGCTTGAATAAATGAATGAACTCTTTCTTCTTACAATTTGTTCTTAGAAAAACTTGATTTTTACTGAATTTTCTGTTTTCAGTTTCTCCTAGAAGAAAGAAGCTTTGAAAATCATATTAAATCAATCACGACATGCAAGGAAATAGGAACCCCTCCATCTGTGAGTGCTGGGCTGGGCCTGGTGCCCCCCTGTTGGGCTGCCTCATGCAGAGTGTATGTATGATTTAGGCACGTGTAACATCTCCCTCTACTGGCTAAAACCCTAGGAATACTTCAATTTCCAAGCAGAAAGGTTTTATCTGGAGTGAGAATCCCCACATCAGGTCACCTCCCATCCCCAAGTTTTCACACACTTGTAATGTCTCTCAGTAACCCTAAAGCAGGCAAGGTTTGCATGATGGATCAGGTGGTGATGAATGGGGCACAGCTCAGCTGAAACCCAAACCCCTTGATGCTAAATCCCTTAGTGAGATGCTGAAAGCTTCAAATGCTTTGAAGACAAGGAGAGGCTTAAGCAAGTACAGTAGGGCCTTTCTTGGGAACCCAGGACTAAGGGGACTTTGCAACTACAGTTGCTTTGCAGAAGCTTTCACCTTGGACTCTGAGCAATGTCTGATTTAGCAGTATTGATTATTAAATGGTTTTGAAAACTGTGGTCCTAATGGTGAACTTTAAGTCTCTTAAGTAAAAAATGGAGTCCATTAAATATGGATGCTTTACCAAACCTCAGTTCTTCACTCTTTGATGACCACTGAAACCATAACTGAGTGTTATTGCGTGCCCCACACTAACAGCATTTTTGTATCTGTGTTGTGTTGTCTTTAAATGCTCAATAGCTGACAGAACTGATGAAAAATTATCTTGATACATTCGGAGAACAAGAAAGGCTCACCTATGAACACACTCCAGATGGAAAGGCATGGCAGGGATACTCTATCAGGAGAATTTCAGCACCTATGCACACATTCAGTTTCCAGCAGTGCATTCCATGTTTCCTCACACCCTGGAGAGGTAATAGTTATAAGAGCCTTTGAGCAACAACTAGTAGTCTACAGCTAGAATTAGCAGGGTGAATTCCCATATACCCCAATACCAAATGGCATTAAGCTGAGATTAAAACATTCTAAAGTTAACCTTCTCTGTTTTAAGCTACCATCAGAGTTGCCCCTATAGATCTCCCGTAGTCAAGAAAACCTGAAAAGATTATACATCCCATTAAAAACGGAGAATTCACTTCACACCAATCCTTCTAAAATGTGGCCTACACTATATATTCTTGATGTATGGGCTACAGAGAGTAATATTTTTCCTGCTATGAGATTGTAAAGCTCCACAAATAATTCAAAAACTATTTCTATTATAATTCACACAATTGTGAATAAGGTAAATAAAAGAAAAAATAAGTTATTCATGGAAAGAAAGAATGATATACTTTTCTTTCTCCATCTTTTAAAAGGCTGTTTAATTCACCATTTCTTCCCTTTTATTTCCCTTCTTCTTTTGTTTGATAAGGTTTTTTTTTTTTTAAATTTCCCTTCCCTGCATCCTGCGTGCAGGGCGAAACCATTCATGCAGAATTCATCACAGGAAAACAAACATAATATCTCACTCCCATATTCCCAAGAGGGAATTAGATGAAATTACCAGTTCTTGGGAAATCAGCATAGAAAAAAAGCAGGAGAAATGACTATAGCCAAGTTGTCAGGGAAACTGTTAGCACACTGGTAGCTCAGGAAAATGGGCTATTTGAAACTAAGTACCCAAGCAAACTATAGGGTCATCTGTGGGGTTTGGAGGCGCACAAAGCCTGAAAGCATTATTGCCTTTGAAAGGCTTAGTAACTCCTGGCTATTGTGGGGGAGCACCCAGCAGAATGGACGCTTGCTAGCTTTTCAGCACAGACATAGAGTTCTATGAATAGCACTTGGCTAATTCCCCCTTTGTGGAAGTCTTTAGGAAGCTTTTCATTGTATAGCCCATTCTATGGAACTCCTAAAGCCAAAAGATAAGCGTTTTCTAAGGAAATTGTCCAATTCTAAGTGGGCTTTTTATAAATTGTTTGTGCCCAGCCCTGTTACATTTCCTTTGCTACTCAAGGGGAAGCAATTATCACAGCGAGCAGCGGACAGACTTTTGTGATAGAACTTCATCGCTTTTAGTCGTGCATGAGTACACGAAAGGACAGCACTCTGCCAGCAGCCCAGGCAGCTTCTGTAAGCTGCAGCTAAGTCACAGAGCTAAAGTGCAGCTCCAAGGTGTGATGATCAGTGCAACACTGCCCTGAGCTCTCTGTCAGGGAAGGCTTCAGACTGTGACACGCCCTGAATTTGGGGCACGCTGGGAACCTGCTGCTGTGGGGAGAGACCGGCTCCAGCAGCCCTCCCTACACAGATGCACTCAAACCCAAATGTCGCCTTGTTTTTCTGTGCTGCTACAAACACACGCAGCTACAACTGTGGCTGGGAGAGCAGAAAATGAGAGCTCGAGTAGGGGGTTTTGTCCTCTAACTGCACTTGAAGTAGTACTTTTGTGAGGAGAGTCATGCAGATAAAGAGAAAAAGCAATACACCTATGCCAACCAATCTATCAAGCTGACCTTGTTCTGAACAAGTGACCAGTGAGAGCAAGTGCATTAACTGTGGGCCAGAGATATGTAACAGTGCAGTGGATACGTAACAAATCACTAAATAAATGTCTTTTATACCATATGAGGAGTTGCCTTAGTCAACCGATGGTTAAAGGTGTGGAGGTCTCACATCCATAACATCGTGTTCCAGAAGCTTAAACAGTCAGTAGCAGATTTCACATTATCATTGCTTTCACATGGATCAGAAAAAAAGACCCCTGGTCAAAAATACACAAGGCAGTCTGGGTTATTCTAAACATAATCTGGGCAAGGGTGTGGGGGGAAAACGTCAAGAGATAAAAACTTGCTGACAACAATAGCAGGTCAACATCAGAGTAAAAACTGAGATTTGGAGTGCCATCCCAAGGTTTTTCTCCCCACTTCCCTTCTCTCAGAAATACTGCCTATGCTACACAGCCTTAACTATATCAATAGTTACTTGATTACAGATTCTGAGACCTGCTAAAGACAAATTTTTGTAACCTGATTTTACCTTTTATTTCATAGGTTATGGAAAGTTTCCTGCATGGCTTGCTCATAGAGTGTTAAAGTATTCCTCCTTCTCTGGTTACTCAATTTGCCTGCTAGAGCTACAGGCCTACCAGCCCTGGAGATCCATCTAACTTGTACCTACTTATCCTCCTCAGAAGGGCTTGCCATCTCTGGCTCCCTTTCACCTTAGAGCACGAGGATGTGCACACACATATACAAGGTGTGTTAAGAGGTTAAAAGGGTGAATTTGTGCTGGAAGCATCATGTAGATGATTGGAGGCTCAGCTTGGCACAAGAAAAAAGACCAAGGCATGCCAGAATTTGCAGAGACATATTCCTCAAGTTGCTTGAACTGTACTTGGCTCTCAGACTCCTAGCAAAGACCACAAGACTGAAGGTCACCGTGTTCATACAGAGAAGTTTTGAGCATGTGAGTGCACACAGCATTGATTCAGTGCACATCTGAGGCCCTGCCATCAAGGGCACTTTGCCTTATGTGTTCCTCATTATAAAGGGCTTCCCCTTTCCCTGACAAGGAGCAGCCATTGCATTCAGATCATTCATTTCACTGGCTATAAACCTCCAGAGCAGAGCAGCCTAACCTGCAGTTTTGCCTTTCTCTGCTGTGAGGAAAAATATTCATTATAGTTCTCCAGGTTAACCAAGCACATACTGGAAAACTACTGGGACTAAAGAGGCATGGGAAAAAGAGTGAAATCCGAGTCCATAGCCCCAAGGGCAAGAAGAGATTGCACAGCACTGTCTGGACAGCCTGCCCACAACACTTGGCTCTTTGCAGCAGTGCTTACACTCACCTTCCTTATAAATTAACCTGCTTAAGCCACCCATGCCAAGCCTTGGAAGGAGAGCCAGCAGACACCTGCAGCAAAGTCCCACTTCTATGAAAATTGCCCTCCAGCAAAAAATTGGGAAGGATTCTCTTGCAGAGACTGGGACTCTGATTCAATTCAATTCACAGCTCAGCAATCAATTTCCACAGCAAGACAGAGAAAGGCACTCTGTGCCTCAACAACCAGTATATAACAGGGAAACAGTGCAGCCTTTCTCCCAAAGACACCTTTTACTGGTCTGCAGAGCTTATCTCTAAGGTTCCTGGTACACAGTATAATCTAGAAGGACTTTGAGGCATTGGAACTAGCTCTTGAGATTAACTTTAGGAGTGGAAGACAGTCACATTAACAGCACCTTGGGTCAGTTAGCCCCGATAAAACGCAGGGTCTGTCCTATAGGATGCCAGCTAGGTACCTTTCTCTCCCTATCACTAATCTCAACACCCTTGAGAGGGGAAAGAAGCAGGCAAATGTCCCTGGCATGGGGTCACAAGGCAAAGGTAATGTTGATGCTCCTCAAATCTCTTGGTGGATGATCCCTCTGGCAAATGTAACTCCCTTTCTCTCACTGAAAACACATCCAGCTCTGTTCAGGGACTTCTCTAGAGGAATAAAAAAACATTGCCCTATGGAGCTGAGGAGAGGGTGAATAAAAAGAGGAGCATGGGGTCCTTGGAGAACAGAGGTTGTGCAAGTAACACAAGTCGTGGTTGAGAAGAGAAATATGGCAGGTGAGATAGGGAAAGGAGGAGTACAGCATTTCAAAAGGATCACAATAACAGACAAAAACGTAAGCATTGGTATATAGTAACACTTAATATAACATGTATTCGACACTGCAGAACCCCTACACCATCACAAATTGCATCACAGCATAGCATCAGGCCATGTGCACACACTAACTCTCCTACATCTCATTCCCTTTAGCTTTAAAAGGAATTATGCATCTGAATAGGTAATTTTTTACCTTCGTGCATACCCCAGGAGCCTGCACTGAAGTACAGATTAACTGGGACAGTGTCTATCCAGAGGATGCTAGGTATTGGGAAAAAAGAGCATCACTGCATCTGGGAGCTGCTAGCTCCAAACTCCTGCTGTGTCTTAAACACATGATAGCTTTCAAAGTTGGTTTTGTCTTTTCTGCAGGCCTATTCCCTAATGGTATCACCAACTGCATGTTCTAGCTTGCATTAAGCAGCACCCTATTCACAAGAATTAATTTTGCAAGAAATTGAGGTGATTTCAGCATATTTCAAGGTATTAAATTGGATTAGCGAGTATCAAACATGAGGTAAAGTAGATAATAGGCATTAATCACCCAAGAAAATCCATTAGTCAGTTGCACAGCATTCATGGCTGTTCCTGCACTTACAGTATCAATGAAGTCAGAATGAAACATCAGCCTTCTCCAACTTGCTATAGCAAATTCATGTTCCTTGAGTGAAAGAAAAAATTTCGGCTCCATGATCTCCTCCTTTACTTTTGCTAATTACTTTGGTACAAAGATTTCAAAACCATTTTTATGCCACAATAAAAATGTAATGGCTCATCTAGCCTGCAGAGGCATAATTAGTACAAATATATTTGCAATGCAGATAATGATTCTGAATAGCATGTTTCCACGGGCAAAAGCTAAAAGAAGAAAGCAGACTGAGGACTGTCACCTGACTGCCAGTTTTCTAAAACAATGCTCCTTCCAAGAAGATCAACACTGCTGCCTAAAAGCTAAAGTGCCTGAAAGTATGTGTCTCAGGCATCAGTTAATATTTGATCTTACCTCATATTATTGGTCGAAGTTGTGTATTTCCAGAGGGTTGGGGTTTTTTTTCACATCTTGTCAATTTTGCTGTAAGCAAAGAGCGTTAGATAAAGGATTGCTAAAAAAGTATCTTTCACTCTGGAAAGTCAAATTTCAGTCAGCTGTTCAGCACTATGGAAACAGCTGTTCGATACATATGCATATTTAATGCATAGCATATCTAGATTGATAGATAGGCATCTCCACAAAATGAGATGTGGATTTATGTTTGTAATTAATTCACATATACAATTGGATTTATCAATACCATTCCATGCTGCTGCAGGCAGTCTCCTTAGTTTCCTAAAATGACAAAGAAAGTTCCATACATGGAAAATAGATCCATGTTCTTAAAATTCCCTATTTAAACTATCCCTGTTCATTAAATGCAAGAGGTGAAGCTGAGGAAGAAGGAAAGACCAAATTTAAACAAAAAATATTGATTCTCCTTTTTAAGTTATGGGAGGAATAAACCCTACAAAATATGGAAAACATAGTAATCTTAATGAAAAAAATGTTCTGGAAGTTTAAAATTCTACTTATAATTAAAATGTAGAGGATGGAGGAATTCTGAGGAGTCCAGACAGGTATTTTTGTCAAGTTAGTTAATGTCAGTTTGCATTTCTCTCAGTCACAATGTCCAGAAAGATTTTACCTCAGAAAGACCACAGCAACCATCTGGAGAGCAGCCTGTCTCTGCTGCACAGACCTGCTGCACAGTTACCGACAGCCCTGCATGTATTTACCTCAGTGCACACCAATTCAGAAGGCAAATGTTGCCTTCTCTGCTCCAAATGGTCAAAGGTAAGAACATGAGAAAAGCAAACTCTGGTGTCACACCTTTGTCCGTGCCGAGCAGCTGGAAGTTTGAGGCGCTTCCAGAGCTGCCTCCTCCTGTGAGGTGAAATCAGAGCTGAGGAGACAGGAGACCCATCGTGTCCATCGCTGTCCTGCAAACAAACACAAGCCCATCTCCTGGCACTGCACACAGGTGGCCTGTTGCAAAGCCCCCCAGCACACACCTCTGCCAGCCATGGAGCCATGGCCCTTGGGGCACCGGGACACAGGAAGCATGGAGCAGCAGTTTGCATTGCTGCCACATGGCCCCTGTCTGCTCCCACCTGATGCTGCACCACCCCTCACCAGAGCTGGCGGATTGCACCAGGGCTGCCCTGGGAGCCACGCTGGGGCCTGGCCCGAGCTACACATAACCCTCTGCAGGCAGCTTGTTTTTCAGACACATCAGTCGTCTGATCCTACCCACGGCTCTGCCCCACACTGCTCTAGCAGCACAACCTCTAGGGGCACCTGGGGAGGGTGGAAAAAAGAAGGTACAGAGGAAAATGCCCCAAAACAGGAGGTACTTAGGCCATCCCCATTGTCAAAATAAGTAACACAGTAAGTAATTAGTTTAAAGCCCATTGTCGAGGATTTAACACATCTGAATTCCTGAATTCTGACCCTTACTCCTTCTCCTCCATTAATCCCTGTTTCCAAGAAATCCATAAGTCTAAGCTTACTAACCATATTTTGAAAACTCTTCCGCCACTTGCAGTGAGGGTTAAGTAATCACCTTCACATCGTCTCTCTCAGGCACACAAAGCCATCCCCAGCACCACTCCAGGTGGGTTAACTGGTTGGGGTGACTAATTCATTCTTTTGGTACTTCCTCTTCTGTCTCAAGCAAGAACTCAGAAACTGTTGAAAACACACAGAGAGATGGACAGCAAGCAAAGAAGTGAACAAAAAGGAAAAAGAAAATGGACAAACAATAAATATGTTTGAGTCTGAAATTAAAATGGGTTAGTTTCCAGGTCTTGCCTGGCTTTAATCATGGGTGATGTGTTTGCCTGAATCAATCTGTCCATTGTCAGCAAACAAATGGCAGTCAACAAACACTTCAATAGTCTTCTCTTGAGTTATTTCCTATGTTCCAGCTTCTTCACTGTCTATTTGCAATGATTTGGTTTTCTTTTTAGTTTGAAGAATGTGATGACAGTCAGTGCAAGAAAGCCAAATAGTTAATAGCAAGCACTAGAATGATGAGAACACTGTTGTCAGTAAACATGGTCTTTTCCCTAAAATGTACTTATCCAGTTATTAGACTCACTTAGTCCGTGCTTGTGTGGACTACTGGAATTACAGAATACTAATTAACTCTATTGACAAAATAGAAAAAAATGAAGCTGAACAACTCAGGATCAGATGGGCAGTCTTGTATGAAGAGCATATTCCCCAGAGAGAAATGGAAGATCTTAGCTATCACATACAGCTTCGTAAACCATTAAGGAGACAGAGCACTGTCTGTTCACAGTTAAGTCAACAGCAAAATCTCACTGGCATAAGAATCGGCACCAACATGAGAGCTGATCTGAAATACATGTCCAGACCCTAGTAAGCTACCTTGACACTATGGTTCACCCATAACCACTTCACTGGCAGTATTTCCCTCCTGAAAAACAAAGGCAACTTTTAGTAATATACTTGCAAGGAAGGAAAACCAGAAATTCTACCTCATAAAAGCTCTCTTTCCTTCCCACCCACTTGGAAGCGGATTTTTTCCGCTTCTTGTCTCTGTCTCATTTCTAAGTCAAACTCCAAGCAGCTGCTTATTGAAGACCTAAGTGGTGATTCTGGCTGGCTGGTGGCAGCTTTTTTCTTTCAAAATAACAAACAAAGAAGGATACACAATAAGAAAGATTTCTTCACAATTTCCAACACAGCGGATGAGTAATTCCAAAGGTATCAAGAATTTCTTCCCTTTGCAGTATTGTCGTCTTCTGCTTTATTTAGAGGATATGACAAAGAGCTAACTTAAGAGGTATCAACAAGGCTATACCACACAGAATGATCTCCTTTGCAAGGGGAAAGGATGTAATTACCAGCTGTCACTTATAAAAGTTTATTGCACATTATTCTTTTGCAATGGAGAGTTCTGAATCCATTTCAATAGTTTATCAAGATAAAACAAGGTAAACAAAGCAAGATAAAACCCAAACAACTCCTCCTGTAATTTACTCAAATGTTTAAACACTCTTTAAAAGACAACTTAGTTTGCTGCTGAGTGACAAGCAGATGGTATGTAATAATCATACACACAGGCTTTGATTTAAAATTCAGAGAAGATTCCAGAAGAAATAGCCAACTACAACTTGCCACAAGTAAACAGCACTCTTGAAAGTAGACTGCATTCGCCACAGCAGTGGTGAGATCATCAAGTGTTCATGGTGAATCTCTGTGCTGCATGAAAATGCACAGTCTATGTAAAGCTTATACCCCAGAGATCTGAACCCAGTTTTGATGTGCTGTTGATTTTGCTCACTTTTGCAAACATTTGGTAGAACTGCTGTTATTTACTTAATCACTACCGCAGACCCAATACCAGCTGCAGATAAATCAACAAGAACATTCTTGTTATTCTGGCATGCCTTCTGTTAGCCCTTATAAAAGAGATTTCCATTCTTGCATGCCTAGGAATAAAAGTTCCATCAATCAAAATCATTCATCAGTTTTGTAATGCCCCTCTGCCTGACCCTCACTGCCTCATGCAACAAGCAACCTGCTGTGTCTTCTTCTGTAAGGAAGAAGCCTATTAATCTAATCCATCAAACAGAAAAGGAGAAGTTGTTCTGGTCAAATTTACGCTGTGGTAGCTAACTGAACCCCAGGATCCACATCACCTTAAAACTCTTACCTTCCAGTGTGCAACAGGGGCAATATTGCAGCAATCAGCCAAGCAGGCAGCTGACAGCTGCATTTAAACAGATTGGGCCTGATCATCTTTAGGCCAATGTTGTAATGAGAAGACTACAAGCAAGAATTATTTTAAAATTACATCCATTAGATGATCATCCCTTATGATACAGCTTTTCAAGAACACCTACACTAATATTCTCCTTTCAGATAGGCAGCATAGGTTTTATTTTTCATGAGCCTGCAGCATCAGAAAACTTGGAGTTGGATATGATATAAAAGAAGAATTAAAATGGATTGAGTGATTTCATGTCTTTGGTGGTTTAATCACACTGCAAAACTACTGCTGAGAGAAGGCTGACTCTATGTGGCCCTAATACAGAGGCTACTCTGATCTGAGCTTTAATTATACTTAAACAGTACCTGAAAGACATTCTCTGTTAGAACTAATCCTTTCACACCTTGACTCACATTTTTCCTCAACCAACAGGAGACATTTAATAGATTAAACTATTAAATATTACTCTAGTCCAAACCTGGATCATAAATCCCCAAGACAACATTTTTAATTAAGACAGCTTGAAATGACCTGTTTTTCAATGCTCATGATCTGATACATCTATTTGGTTTAACTTATTATTCTAGTCATGGAACTTGTTAAAATTAGGTGCCATAGCAGCATCTAAATGATAGATTATGACAAACCCTGGAATTATATAGCTTTGCCTTTTTTCTAAACCTCTTGACCTTATTTTCCAAAATCCAGCCTGACCAAGGATCTCTTAAGATTATCAAATTTGCAACATATCACAGATTTTTGTATTAGCGGAATGAAACTACTGAAAAATATATCATGAGAAAAGCAGAGGCTACCACAGGTAGGGAAGTAGTGGCAAGAACTGGAAGCAAGAACTAGAAAGGAACTTGTTTGGGTTTTAAGACTGGTAAAAAAGGTTCACCCTTTCAGTATTCATTCTGAAGCTCAGCTTACTTTGTATTTGATGAGGAATATTAATTTCCTTATCTCCCATCCCCAACTAATTTACAGCACAAAAACTTGCTTGTTTCCCCAAAAATTTGCAACTACAGCAAGGAGGAATAGAGTGAGAGCAGATTTTATTCTACTGTATATGACTGCACAGTAATATATACACACTAGTTTATGTCATTATTTCAAATAATCACTGACATCTATTCAGAGCTGACCACCCAGTATCATGGAAAACAATCTCACATTTCATTCTTCTAAAAACTTTCATGAATGTTGCTTTTCTCTGTTAATTTTGCACCTTTTTTCCTGCTCTTCTAGATCCCTCCTAGACACTAATACATTACAATATGGCTCAGCCTCAGACAGACTCCCAGGCACTGCACCAGGAACCGTTAACTGTAACAAAATATGATCTCATTCTGCTTTTTTCTTACTGCTTAGCCAGTGCTTCATCTCATGCTCTCTCTCCCAGTTAAATGAAAAATAAGACCCTGTGAGGAGCTTTGTCAAAGGCTTTTTGAAACATGATCTCTGGGTGAAAGTTGCTGCAAAGATGTGGAGTACACTGAACAGAAAAGGGATCAGAAGACCAACTGCCTGGGCATGACTCATTTTCTGCCACACATGTAAGCTATGCCTCGAGAAAGGCACAGAGACAGAGATCAAGATGCCTGTGATAAAATGGGGTCTGTAGTTTAATGATTGGCTTCAAGTAAGCTCCAAGCTTCACCACTCTGAAAAGGAATTGTTTGTGCAAATCGTTATGCTGGCTCCCAGCAGACCCTCCTTGTCTAAGTCATTAAGACTCTCCCTCTTACTGCTGTTAGTCACGCTGAGTACTAATATTATTCACTATTACTCATAGTTTACTCCTTGAATAACCTCATTAATTTCAGTGAGAAATTTGCAGTAGGAGGTATTAGACAACCTATGCATTTATATATGCATGTCGAATTAAAAGCTATCAAATGAGATGACTGAGTTTCTATTGCTGACTAAGCTGATCCTACTGGATCAGCTAAACTCTGGATCCAGAAGTGAAAGTGTTTGTGGCTGCTGCTAAAGACGTGCTAAGTCAAGTTTTCAAAATTACCTGTGGCAAAATCAGACTTTACAGCAATTTTCATGAGGATACTGCAAAGTTATACCAGCCTTTCACCTCTGGGCACTACTGCATAAAAGAGGCTTAGAAAGGGGCAGTTGCCTGTCCCTCACTACTCCCAAATAGCATATTAGTAACAAAATTGGGAAGCAGATTTAGAAGAAAATACACACAGGTTTGTACCTCACAGACCACTCTTCCTGGGTTTTTTGTGGATGACACTGACCTTGAAAATGTTTCTCTTCTGCAGATCTTCCTGCTTCCAAAGGTAGGGAGAAGAGCAAGTCAATTAACCATTCATTATAAGATCAAGCTGTACTTTATGTCCCTCCAAAAGCAACCTGTGTTAAGATCATCTGGGAGCAAAGGACAGACTACTTAAAGAAGTGAAGAGCTCACGAGAGCTCTCAAATCATCCAGGTTGTAGATTATATGAGTGTTGTTGCTTTTTATTTTTTAAAAAGAAAAGTTAATTTTCTCAGTGATTTCAGCACATTGCAAAACTTCATGTATTACAACATTAATTCTTTAATTATATTTTTAAAGAGGGAAATTCTTGTGATAAGTTTTTACAGAAATAAATCAGGACAGCAGTGCTACAGGCCAGAGGAGACTGGAGGGGGATGCTGTCTAAAAACAGGACAATGAGTCAGAAAAGCATGACTGGTGTCTGCTCCCTGATAATTTCCTTCAAACGTTAGAGGAATTCTTTCCATGGGTGAGAATTACAACTTTTTACTCTGTCCCCATGTCTTCCCCTCACTCCCCTCCCCCAAGCAAAGTTTACCAGCACAGCTACACAGTCATCACCCATCCTGTTTTCTCACCACTACCCACCTCATCCCTATGAAAGCCAGCTGGATCAGGCAATGCCTGTGAAGCCAGGCTCCTAATCCCATCAGGGGAGGGTGATAGCAATCTGAAAGCAGCAAGGCGGGACACTTTCTAAATACTACCACCCACAGGAAAAACTGTGCTCAGCTGCCTACAGACTATGCAAATCTGTCTGTTCTCCTGGCCTGGAAAAGGAGCAGGAAAGCAAGGACACGATCAGTCCGTGCTGTTCAGTGACTAGACCTCAGAGAAGCAGACCCAGCCTTTCCTCCAGCTCTGTGGAGCACACACCTTGAATGCCAGCCCTGTATATTGATTTTACTCTGTCTCATGCATTAGACATGGTTCACATGAGTGGTTCCCACTTCATCTTTGTCTGGAGCCAGGGTTAAACTTCACATTCAAGGCAGAGCCACAAGCTGGTGTGACAGCTGGAGGTGAGCTTAGTGGATCACAAAGAGCTGACAGCTCTTCTGTCACTAGATCCCATTTACTGTGTTTCCATGTTCAACAAAGTCCTACTATAAAGATACACCTGATCTGCAAGGGCCCCTCTTCCACCCTCACAACCCTCTGCACCAAAAACCTTCCTCCATCACAAGCCTGGCTGCAGCACGTTTGAGAAACAATCAGGACATGGCACCCTGGGTGATAGGATGCTGCCTGCTTCCTCAGATAGTAAACATGAACCCTCCCTTGCAGCTGGGGACAATTTTAGTCACCACAAGCTCTTGAAAAATACCAGCCTATGCACTTCCCTCAGAACTGTTGTGTTGTGTTTTTCTCTGGTACAGACACATACTGAGGCTGGGGAAGGAAACATTTATCTCCTCATCCATGGTGGAGCCAGACTACAGGCAGGCAGGCACCACGTTATCCAAAGCAATTAATTAAGTGGTCCTACCACTGACTGAGCTCTCAAATAGTTCCTTTCTCTCAGACAGGCTTCTTCTTCACGAGTTCTTCTCAGACTTGTAAATATTATCAGAGGTACATTAAACATATTGATTGCTCAGGTGTGTTCCTAGACAAGGGCCAGTGCCAACATGGACCACAGCTGCATACAACTCCACTGCTTCCATCTAAGAGTTCAGTCATAATTCATAATCTCATAGGGATGCACCAAGGCTGACATACTTCAATTTAAAAAAAAACCAGCTCCAGGGCTGCCACTTCCACCAGCATAAAACCAGAATCTGTCAGACAAAACCAAGAACTTCCACACCTGCAAAATTCAGGCCATATTATGAAGAATTCTGCAGGTTCAGTTATATCATTCCAGCCTTATCAGTCAGAAAAGACTGAATTAACATATTTCTTTGTTTGAAAAATAGAGCAAATAGTCTTTTACCTACCGCATCAGAATGTAGTGAAGAAATATTGGGTAACACCTCTCTCCCAGGTCATAAATCATCACACAAGTACCTAGGAGTATTAGAACTTTAACTCTTTTTTTAATATAAAAAACATTATCTTCTGATCTGTCTTCTACATATACAGTCATGACAATTCTCGTGGTTATGATTAAATTACCTGTTATAATCTTTTAAGAAACATGTTTCATCAGGGGTCCAATGAACAAATATTTTTTTAATGGAAAAAGAAAACAAAACACCAAACCCACTTGAAAACTATTTCAGTTTTGACCATGAGGAATGCTGGGTCAGTCCTGTGCCCAGATACTGGTAAGCAAATGGCAAATTGACTTCATTGACTTCAATGGGAGAACAATAGGCCCTCGAGGCAATGTATTTTAAGTTACTGATATTCACAGGAATTTCCCTGCAAGCACAAATGTCATACAGTAACCATTGGGCAAGAATAAAATAGTGACATTATTACTAGTGCAGAATAATGGTTCATGACCCTTACACTGTGCCCTATAGTGCAAATATCACCACATTTATTAAGATATTTCTTTTTCTTTGTGTCTGAGGGTATGGATCACAGCAGGCAATATTTTTATTTCTACTGTGACCTTTGCAAAGCTCACACAGCTAGATTATGTTATGGTAATGGTACAAACCAAAGGTCATGAAACATTATTCTGCCCTAGTAACTATTAGGGATGTGATGGGAGTTAGAAGAGGTATCTGTCCCTAGGGCCAGTTTTCCACCTCTGGAGATCTGGGTTCAATATTGGCCATGCCAGTCACACACTGAAGGCTAAGAATCCTCACTAACATTTCACCAGTTAACTGAAGGCTATGGTTTCTGACTTGGTGAAGTTCCCTCTCTCTTTGGATACTACTGAATCATCCAGATAATAAAGTCAATATTGGAGGGAGTGAGAGCCAATTTCCAAACACAGAGGAAAATGCTGCCATCTCCTCAGGAACAGACAACATGAAGCTACAAAACTCAGCTTTAAGGTGAGGAGAAGGCACTATCCTGGATAAGAATGACAGAAAACAGCTTCTAACTCAGCCGTGAACAGCTTGTTGGCAGCAGGCTACCCTTGTGCTGTGATTGTCAAAACATTAGACTATGATGACAACAGTACTTATTGTGTTAGGCCATACTTTTCAAAATTGCACAAAACTAGGACAGTGGATGAAAAGCATAGCAAAAAGAAAAAGGTTTTAAGAGCATTTAGTGTGAATTTGTATAGCAGATAGGAAAGTGAACAGCAACACTGGCTAATGGGTATGAATGCCTGCAAAATATGTGTATTTTCATCAATATGTCATTTAGGGACAGAGGATGCAAAGAGACAATGGAAAAAAAAAGTAAAATCCAAGGGTCAAATTCACATGGAAGACAAAAGAGCAGCATGGATACACTAAGGAAGCAGAAGCTGGTGCATCCACTGATGAGTTCAAACTGTCTTGTTGATTCACACACAAGCAACACAAGGTGAAGTAGTTGCCGCTGAAAGAACAAGATTCCTAGGGATGACACACGAATTAGAAAACCATTCACCTCCTTTGTTTCAGAACACCCTGTTCTGGCACTGCCACAACATGTCACTTGAAACCAAAATGGCATTGAGGAGAATTACACAAACATGGGCATGTGGTTAACCCTGCTGGGGCTTGTTGCTGTGATGTAACCAACTCATTTTTTTCCTTGGTGTTTTGCATGCCAGGATTATACAATTTTTATTTTTTTTTTTACAAATTTTAGCCTCCAGGCTTTAATTATATCTGTGTTTTGCTGTACAACAGTATTTTATGCTGTATAACTGTAACAGAACACTATCTTGTCATGTCTGTGTAACAGTGAGTGCATTGCATGGCTCTCCTTACATGAAGCCGACACTGAAAACATCTTAAATATTCCTACTGTGATAGAAACAGGGGAGAAGCACTGAGAGAAATGAACCAATGGCAATTTCATAACAGTTTTAGAAAACAAGAAGAATGTGTTTGGGAACTAGGGTTCCGTCTAGTCTTTTTCTCATTTTGTTCTTTTTTTTTAAAAAAAAAAAAAAACCCCAAACAAAACAAAAAACCCTGAAATTTTTGTAAAAGAAAAATCCCCCAGGATAATTTTTTTTTTTTTTTAAAAAAAAAAAAAAACCCCAAACAAAACAAAAAACCCTGAAATTTTTGTAAAAGAAAAATCCCCCAGGATAATTTTTTTTTTTTTTTGACAAGGATTGATCATGCCTGGTGAATGTCACATTGGATTCTCACAAAGTGAGTAAACAGGTTTTGTGGCACAAACTTGCCCTCTGCTGGAAGTACAAGAAAAGGATGCATTTCAGATTTTTTGTACACAAGCAGCGCTTCACATTATGTGTTATCTTTCTTGGAATGAAAATGAACTGGTTTTTCAGACTCTGAATAATCCACTTTATTCAGTGCTACAGAACAACACCTCATCTGCCAAGACAACATTACTAATCCTGCATAAACCTAAGTCTATGAAGCAAGGCAAATGCTGGCACAGTGAAGAGGAAGCACTGACATGATAACAACTTCTGTGTCTTCCTTTCCTCGTGAAACTCACCACTAAACAGCACATGTGCATCTCACCTCTGGGAATATTCAATCTTCCTCTAATATTTTCACTCTCTATAAACTGTGAAAATCACATCTATGCTTGCTGTCTTTCCCACTCCTGTATATTACCAATCATTTTTTGCCTTAAAAACCACCAAAAACCTGTTTCAACAGCTCCAGCATATATTCTGTATTCCCATACACAAAGATGAATTCATATTAAATAGACCCTTAAGTCCCTCCAGCCTTATACAAACACATCACTTTTCATTTAAATAGAATAACCTTGTTAAAACTCACTCTCTGTGCAAATAAAGGACCAGCCAGCCCAAACAAATGAGAGTGACCAGTCTTTCCTCCCTGCAAAGCTGCAGGTATAGAATGTTTGTAAATATATGGTTTGTAGGTACCATTCACTTCCTGCAAAAGAAAAGCCCTATTTCTTGCAGCAGCCACTCACTCTGGACTGAGAGCCAACCTGTACCTCGCTCTTAAATCCTCCAGTTCATTACCCCTGGGTATCACAGCTTGTCCAACCTGGGCACACTGCCAAAAGAAACTATAAATGGCATTAACTCTAAAAACCCTTGTGCCAGGAGATGAACTTCAGGACCTTACCTTATAGCCTCTGCCTTTCCATGAACTTTATGCCAGTAAATAACTGTGCACAGGTGCTCCTGTACAAACACAGGGTTACTTGAAAGATTGTAGCCACCATCACTGCACATGTCCCAGGACCTGCAAATCTGCTCATCCATGTTTGAGGATGACTTTCCTGCAGATGTCACTGCCCATCTTGGTACTCCAATGGGGTAGGTGGGACTTGAAGCATCAGTGGATCTAAGGCGATCAAACAGGCTTTTAGCCACCTTCACAGTTTCACAGTGGGCCTGTATCCAGATTCTGCAGCTTTCTGGGGACTGATAGCCCACCTCCCTGAGCAGGACCTGCTGCTGTGCCATTATTCAGCCATGCTTTTACCTCACCTGGCAGGAGTATTCTTCACAGGCATCCACTCGCTGCTAGGGCTGGCCTCCTCCAGAGCTGACTACAAGCTATGCTCACACAGACCTGCAAAGTGCTCAGAGACACAGCTTAGTCCATGGCATCCCTGGCACAGAAGTAAAAGTAGAGAGCCATTTCCTTGCTGGGACCAACAGATTTTCTGTGGGTTTTTATTCCTGTGTAAGATAGGAGCTCTCAGATTCTGCTGTGCTCCTTCCTGTTCCAGCTGTAGCCAATATCCATCCTGAAGAACAAAATGGACAACCTGGCTGATCACTTGGTTTTTGTGAAAGGCAAAGGCTGCTGCACTTGTCTGTGCTCTGATTTCAACCAGAAATCCATATGTCCATGCAGGCACTGATGATCCTGCATTTGAAATCTGAAGATTCTCAGCAGTATTAAAGTTGACCTGCCAAGTGGAAAATACCTCAGACATGCTGAAATTTCTGGAAAATCCTTATAAGTAAGTATACAGCCACATTCTTGAAGAAAAGACTGCAGCTGGAAATATATGAAAACACCAAAAAAAAAAAAAACCACCAAACCTACGTATGTATTGCATATGCACTGTGTAGGAAGGTGTTTCAGTCTAAGCAATATCCCAGGAGAATCAGAGCTCAAGTCACCCCTTACACCTTTGCAACTGCACAAATGAGTCTGGTCTTCAGGACAACCCTCAGCAGGCAGAGGCTTTGCCAGAATCTTGTGTCTGTACAGTCAGGGTAGTTAAGGTGGAAAAACACAATCCAGTAAGTATGGAACATAATACATTCTTACATTTTCATGTTGCTGAGCAGCACTGGTATTTAATTAACAGGGTCCCAGGATGAAGGTAAATTTGTGATATTTAAGATAATTATTAACTTGCTTAATGTCTTGCATTTGATGAGTAAATAAAGCCTATCTTTAGCACCAAAGTAAAGCAGTGAATTCACATGTTTTATGGAGCACTCACTTCCTTTCTGTGACAGGGCCCTAACCTATGAGATTTGTCTGCTTCAGTAAGTGAGAAGACATGGCATTTCCAGCCAAATCTCACATTACCCACCTTAAGGGCTGGTGGTGGTGCCTGCAGGTGCAGCCGTAGTGCCCAGGGAGGGCGGACAGGAGAGTGGGATGGGACACACCAGTAGGACTGGAAGATAGGCTGACAGCATTTTAGTAGCTGTATTCTGCTCCCAGTTATTTTCATACAGATGCTCTGGCACTCTGCATCTCTTTTCTAGCCAGGATAACATCCTCTCCCTCTTTCCCATTTCTCTGCTGCTTTCTGTGCAACTCAGTTCTGTTTCCATTTCAACCTGTGCCAAGTCCTTTTTTTTTTTTTTTTCCCTAGATTTGTGCAGTCCAACGGCTTCTCTTGAGGAACTAGGTTTGAATTTTTCATTTTTTAATGTCAACATTCTTGTTTACACAGTTCAGGACTTGGTAGTACAATGACAATTTTCTTCCATAGCTGTCACTTAGACTCCCTACAGTTTTGTTATGAATTATATCCCCAAAAGGGTAGCTATATTTTTAGAATGATCAAAAGGCATTTGACCAAATGAGCGGGACATATCCCTAAATTTTCTATGCCACAGTTGAACTTATTTGCGTAGGCAGGTATTTTTCTTGCCTTGTAATCTTGAAATACTGTGGTCACAGCAGATTTTTGCTTTGCCATTTTCAAATGATAATGTGTCAAAACCCTCCTGGGTCTGTCCTGCTCACTTAGTTTTGATCACTGTGCCCTTTCTTCCCCTGAAGTTTTCTTCTTTTTTCCAATCAAGACATATTAATTCAATCTCCCTAATTTCAGAGGCAGATGAAGTGCAGCTGGCAAGTTTGGGGCAGAGAAAGGAGGCAACCAGGTTTGGTCACTTATTTTTTGCTATAAAGTTCAAGTTCCACAGCGCTTCAAAGACCCAGCCAATGAATGTGGAGACAGCATCTAACACACCTGGGAGCTCCTCTCCATAACAGGTCTGGTGGGCATCACCACAGCAGAAACAGTAAATGTTCATTTTCCAATCAATACCAAAATACCAGCAGAATACAAAGCACATTTGAAGCTGTAGAAGCCCAAGGGCTGTCCTTATATTTGCACGTATCACATAACCAAATAAATTTCTGGTGGAGAAAAAAAAAAGCTGTGAAAGGTCACAGCCCGAAGAGGATTTTGTGCTCAGTTCCCTTCCTTCTCCGGCAGCCAGGTGCTGTGGGGAGCCCTTTGCTCACTCGCACAAGAGGGCACTGTAAGCACACACATCAGGGCTCAGCCCAGCAGCCCGCTCCTCTGAGCAGCGCCGGCCCTGAACAACCCTTCCTTGAGTTAAAAGCCCCCGAATTCTCTCACTCTGGCTGGCAGCAGCCACAGCACACCACGGGCTGACGGGCTGCTCTGGTACACCTTGCACAGGCAGGTCGAATATAACTCTCTGGGGTAAAATAATACCCTGCAGAGTTCATCCCAGTTCCAAATCTGAATACAATTTGACAGTTATGGTTTACCTGCATCTCTAGGGAGCTGAAGTCAGGGAAACTATCAAAGGCTTCTTTAAAATAGATGTTTAAACTCCACTTCATGCTATTGAAGAAAATTATCTTCTCTGCTTGTTACAGTGTGAATATTAAGATTATACTGGCAAATGGAATGCTATTGATTCACAGGACAACCTAAAAAGAAGTCATGGCAGATTGAGGTGAAGGGTACTAAAAACATCAGTGTGTCTGCATATTTGTAAAACCTCAAGCCTGTTTATGCTTCCAAATAAATATTTTGTCTTCAGGATTAGAGTATTCAGAGTTTCCACTAATTCAGACACAAGTAATAAGCACAATATACCCCAAAATACCAGCCTACCACTAACACAAGATACCTGTCAGAGTTACCTAACTTTAGGCTCCCACTTAATATATTCAGTTATACTTATTGTAATGAATAACAAATAGCAAAGAGAGCATAAGAATTTCACCTGTCTTAGGACCTCAAAGTACCCGAGGTTTTCAGTTAAATAAAGTAAGAGAAATCTGTCACATGGAACTGTATTTATGTTCTGATTTGACTTGAGCACTGGCTCATAGCACTGGACATGAAGGCTATTTAGAAAAAAAAGAAAAGACATTTAGGATGGGAAAAATTAGAAGATTAAAATAATATCTAAAATCAACCACAGAGGAGGCCATTCCTGGCAAATCAAAGAGTAAGAGCATAAGCAAATCCCACTTGTGCTTTTAGAGTGCTTTTCATTTGGCACTGATGATTAACAGAAGTGGTTTGAAAAGAATAAATCTCAGTGATGTGGGTTGAGATTTCCAGTGGGGAAATCTGCAACCAAATTATTGCAAAGTCGGGCTGTAGAATTTAAGGGGTTCCTATGGGGAATCAGGATTAAACCACATCAAGCAAGTGTGAAGCATGATAGTCCAGAAAGAGCTCAGGAAATCCTTAAGGCGGATGGCTGGAAGCTCTCAGGAGAGCTATTAGTCCTACTCTTACACTGCATTAGCTGCTCCAGGGACAGTGTGCTGGGCAAGGCACACTCTTGGCCTAATGCCACATAACCCCAGTTCCCATGCCCCACCTTGGCACACAGGAGCCCCTAACCACACTGATCCTGACACATGACCCAGCAAACCATGTTAGGCCTTCAGCCTAGGGTGCTGTGCCTTCATATAAACCTAACACATTCAAAGCACAAAACTTCTAAGTATTTTCCTGCTCTTAACACCTTCCTTAACTCTCCTTTTCTTCCTCTGCCCCACTTTTTCCAACCCTACATTACTTTAATAAACCACAATTCACCAGCTTGTCTTAGTTAAGGCTTCTTTATGCTGTCTTCTCCTAGCAGACTCAGATTAAAAAGGCAGCTAAAAACCTATGGCTTCAGCAGCTGATACCAATTAAAATTTTCCAGGTCTCAGAAAATCCAATAAATTAATATGCTGAATTTATTAGCAAGATAATTAGAAAGCCACCTAGTCTTGCAAGTCATAGTCTCTCTCTTTCCTGTTGTCATTTTGTTTTTTTCACTTTTGTCTTCTGCTGTTGTTGTGAGGCAGAGCTGGACAACAAGCACAGCAAATGCTCAGCACACTTCACCTAATAACAGGTTACATGATACCTGCTTTGTGCCATGTAAAAAACAACCAAAAACCTCAACCACAAAACTGTCTTTGAAAAAAAAATTGCAATTTTTTTTTGTTTAAATCCTCTCTGGGGCTAATAAAAGGGAGGTAGGGGATATTGGTACAAATATTATTGATATTAGAAACCTTTAGTGCCCTCCACACCACCAGAAGATTCAAAGTGCCTGTTATTTGCCACAGTATTTCACAGACCAGTATCTCTGTTCCCAAAATGTCAGATAATGGTTACTACTGTGCCAGTGGTGACAGTGCCACATAAACATCATGAGCCCTCAGAGCCCTTTGCTCCAATAAAAAAATGACACAGTCCATGATGTGAAATCAGATGAGAATTTTTTTAATTCTCATCAAAGGCATAGCTGAAACCTGTACCTGGTGATCCACCCCTAGATTTCCCAGAATTTATCACCCATCTTTCTTGTAGCCAGACACAGCCATAAATTTCTCCTGCTTCCATAAAGATCAGCTTTTGTGAGTGGAAAGGTATTTTGCTGCACTCAGTGCTAGCATTAAAGAACAGAAGCCTTCCCTATCTGTGCACTGCTGCAAACAATATGTGTAAGGCTTGAAGAGCTGTTTATGTATAGCCAGTTCTAACATTTGCTATTTACAAAGACAAAACAACTATAGTAAATTAATTCTACCAAGATCCTTTGCATCAGTCACAGGAGCACTACAGGTGCATTTGTAAAGCCAAAGGGCATAGCACTAAAACAGAATAATCCCTTGTGACATACAAAAGCAGTGTCTGATTTGCTTCTGTCATCCAAAGACATTTGCTTGTAGCTGTGCACTACCTAAATCCAAGGTGTTAATGTACTAGCCTGACTTCAGAAATCTCAGGAGTTGCTCACCCCAGGCAAAAGATATGCATCTTTTTGGGGGCTTCTATGCAATATAATACATGAAAACTCTATTTCTAAAAGGAATAAGGCAGCACCTTATATAACATCTAAAGGAACAGATTCTTTCCCCCCCTTTATAGGCTAATTCTTCTCCTATTAGATTTGTAGGAAAAATAATCATGTTGTTCTTCCACCAACCATCCCCCACATCTAAAGAAAACCTGCCAGAGCAAAAATCCCAAATCCCCTCAAACCAGCAATTCTCAGAGCCAGGGCAGCACTGGACCATACCTCTCTGTTCAGATCCATTTTAAAGAGCTACAATTTTGTGTTACTAACCTAGGGCCAAATTCAGCATGTTCTACTCATATTAACTTCAATAGTGATACATGAATAAGTAGTATTCAGTGAGACTTCTTATATGGGTAAGTACTACTTTTCAATATGCAGACTGACATATAGACCTAGGCCTTTGTGACCCTGTCTCTCTTAGATGATCTGAAGGCACCCTACCTTTGGAAAGCCTCTGATTCCAGCCACCAATTCCAGAGGCATTCCTACTTCTACAGGAAAAGTTCTCCTACGTGTATCCTACTTAATCATTTTCCTAACCACACTCCTTTGCCTTTTCCAAGTTGCATGTACAAGTCTGCATGCTAGATCATTATGTATGTACATACCCCTTGCATATTTAGGAGCAAGCTAAGCGGTCCATAAACATGAAAACACACCCAGATTTGCTGTGACAAGAGATTCATTTGCAATCAGAAATGCTGGAGAGTTACAAGCCCAGAAAACAGGTTGGTAAACCTTGTATGAGTTGATGCACTGAAGCTGGAAACGGAGACTGTTGTGTTTATGGAAGTCAGGCATATCCCTCAAGGCTGAAACCTGGAACCCTCCTCCACAATGGGGAGGTCATCCTTGTAGAGCTGTCCTGTTCTAAGTGACATGGTAATTCTTACAAATTAGAAACAGATATACAATTTGGAGATTGTTAACAACATGTTACAGAGTAGAACTAAAAATGAAGTAAGTTAGAACATCTTCAGCATTGATGAAGCAGCTCCTGAAGAGTCTGGAAGTGTCCAGCTCAAGTGCTGAAAGGAAGTCAGCTTCAGAGCAGACATACACAAATGGGATGTATTAGGGACTAACACCCTGCATTAGAAGAGAGAATCCATATGCAACTCCTTCCCATTTCTTCCTGCTGTGACTCTGTGCTGGGCTTCATGCTGCAGAACTGGACTTCATTCTGTGGAAATAAGCAAGAAGCTCTGATTTGGCATTTAAAAGCTACAGTTCAAGAGCCTGTCCCTGGGAAGTGCTGACCACTTGACTTTTGCTGCAGTCAGTTCTTTTTTTTTCAATGTCCAGCACCCTACACCCTCTGCAATCCCATTCTTCCTTAGGGATCTAAGTCCAACTTTTCAGGCAGCAAAGATACCCAACTTACTCAGAAACAATTCCGAGAAAAGCATGAACCACCTTCAGAGTTCAGCAGCTCAATGACTTTGTGTGATCCACAGAAAAAAAAACAACAGACTGCCAGGACTGTCCAAGAAACAAACACAGAGCTGCTCATTTGAAATAGAAGTGGGTGAAAGTGTCAGAACATTGCATGGAAAGCAGCTGCAGGAACCAATGAGCCAGCTACTACAGATCCATTTCAGTGAAAGTTTTGCTCTCATATAATGATGTTCTTAATAAACAGCAGTGAACCCAAGATACTATTTGCCCATAGTATGGGCTGTCAGAAGGCAGCAACCTAAATATGCTTTTACTTTTGTAGGCTGTGGTCATAAAACAAGACTCTGCCTCAAAAAATCTACAGTGGTACAAAATATTTAAAGTTATTTGATCTGAAGCATTTCGGACACTTTTGGAACAAATTCTGAGTGAAAACCTTCTGTTTAAATTCAGTCTGCCTAAACCCATAAGAAAGGTTATTATATTCCAACATGATATCAGAAGGTTTCAGTTTAAAAGAAAGTAAACTCCTGCCTTGTTCATCATCTAACATGGGATTTTGGAGCAACTGCTGCAGCCAGCTACTGCATAGAAACTTCAATGGTGTTTTCAGTACAGGTAATACAATAAATAGTTATTTACCTGACAGACTGCTACCTCATATTAGAATTTTGACTTATTTCAGCAATTTAAAGCATTGGTTCAAAAAGAGATTTTATTGATACTAATTTTCTGATACTACATCATAATACAACTGATGATGAGGCTGTAATAATTTATGGTACTCTATGAGTTTTCCATGAAGTTGCAAAATAGAAACTGAAGGTGCATTTTGCTTATTAATAATAATAGTAGCATTCAAAATTCATACTGCATCAAACATACCTGGTGATAATGATAATTCTGTGACTGAGGCTTAAGCATAACTTCCTGGCAATTACCAACACTTCTCCTTCAAATTGGAAATACCATGTTTATAGACATAGTTCCACAAAACAGTAAGTCTGATTTTAGGGCACTTAACATCAGATTTTAAAAGGTGACAGAAGCACATGCCATAAATCACTAAGTTTCCATGAAATAATTTTGCTTGCTGAAAGCTCTTCAGCTAAGTCTTGAAAGGTATGTCAGGAAAATCCACAAACACCAGAGGTTTATGTCCAGAAAGGAGACAGAGGAATCCTGCAACTTTATTTGAATAAAGGGAGAGTGCACTGGGGCACACACCTGCAGGGTGTTCTCTCTCGAGGTTTCAGAGGGCGCAGCCTCCTTTTATCGGAGAACTCCAGGCTGCATGTTGCCCTCTTCCTTTCCCCCACCCCTGGCTCAGGTACAGGGAAGGTGCAGCCTTCCCGAACCACCTACCCCATATCCCCCCTTGAACCTACTGTTTTACCCCAAAGTTCAGAATTTTGGGCTTGTGCAGACCCACTTGTTTGTTCCAGGAGCCAAGCTGTGTGGGCACTGCAACATACTTGCTGCCCAAAGTCAGTAGAAACATTAAGACCCATTTCAAAGACATTAACACCCAAACCTTTGCCCATGAAATTGTTTGTAAAGACATTAGCAGACATCTGTCCTATCAGTTGAGGGTGGTTGGAAAAAGCCTCCAAGATCACAAAGTCTGAACAATAACCCAGTACTGTCATGTCCACCAGTAAATAATATCCCCAAGTGCCATGTCTACACATGTTCCAACATTTGTTGGAACCGCTCCAGGAACAGTGATTCCACCACTTTCCCTGGGCAGCCTGTTCCAATGCCTGACCATTCAGCAAATATATTTTTCCTAATATCTATAATTCCTCTTGTGCTGTTGCCCATTATGTGGGACAAGAGATTGACCCCCCACCTGGCTACAGTCTCCTTTCAGGCAGTTGAAGAGAACAATAAGGTGTTGCCAGCCTCCTTTTCTCGAGGCTAAACAGCCCCACCTTCCTCAGCTGCTCCTCATAAGACTTGTGGTCCAGGCCTTCCACCAGCTTTGTTGCCCTTCTTTGGACACTCTCCAGCTCCATTCTTTCAGCAGGCTTTGTTAGATAGCTACCACATCATCACACTAGCTCTGCCACTGACCTTCCTCAGTCAGCTCAGATCTTCATCCTGTACCTTCCTCTTCTCTTCTCCCAGTGCTCAGTAGTGTGTGCCTGGTGTGCCCTTCAATGCTGATCCAGGCCTCCAAGTTTTCTCTTTCCCTTGTGCACCCACCAGAGTCAGGCCTCCCTTTTTCTGCCACTGAACCACCCCATCAATTTCCAGCCTGCTGATCCAGGCTCTATCCTTGTGCAGGCTGCTGCTGAACACAGAACTGGATCCCAGCACCACTCAGCAAAAACACCACAACACCAGCACCCCGAGCTAGAGAGCATCCATGCAAACCCTACTGCCAAGCCCTGGGAGGGCTTACTCCATCTACCTCTGCCTCCAGAAAGGAAGCTTCCCAGCATGGGAACTCGAGGTGATGCAGTGCTAAGGCTTGAGACCTCAAACAGGAGGCTCAGAGCAGTAACAAACTCAAGGGCTGCTGGAGCATCCAGCTCCTACACTGCAACCACACCAGTGCAATGAGAAACTAAAATGCTTTTTTTAGTACTCCCATTTACTTGATGAAAGAGACAAGAACAAGGCACTGCTGAAAGAGGGGTGGGAACTTGGGGAGAGACAGTAGGAGTGAAAAAAAGGCAGCTCCAAAAAGTAGTACTCACCCCTGAGAATCTGAAATCCCAGGGACTGTGGCAAAAAATCCCTGTGGAACCTAGAGAAAGTACCTGCAGTCTGAAAACAGATGTAAAGAGGAGATTGCTTGGTGGCATCTCACAGGGATTACAGAATCACAGTGGGATAGCTTGAATGGCTGGATTGTTGCTAAGGATGAATACAGGCTCTTGAGATAAAACACCATGCTGGGAAGGTGAGGAATATGGATGACTCAGAGTCCATGCTAAGGGCTGGCTGTAAGACACACTGCTTTGCTTTGAACAAGTGTTAAGTCAGTCCAGCCATGGGTAAGGATCAGAGAACAGTTCAACGCTGATGAGTTTTTGCTAGGGGCCTGCTACAGACCTCCTGATTGAGAGGGGAAGTAGGAGAAGCCTTTGTTTGAAAGCTGAAGGAAGCTCCATGAGCTGGTACTCCAGAGCTCTAGTCCCCACTGGTACTCAGGATGAGAGCCACCCTGACATCTGCAGATAAGGTAATGTGTCTGGGCAGGGACAATCCACATCTCCGGTCTGTGCTGATGGTAATTTCTTTGTGCAGGTGACTGATAACAGTCTTCTGGATTTCTTACAATGGGATGTAAACGGCAGCCATAAGATTGTGATTAAAACTCTGAGAAGTGAGAAAGACCAATAACACAAGTACAAACTGGCACTTCAGGAGAGCAGAATTCAGTTTAGTTCAGGATGTTCTCGGAAAGGATCTCATGGAAGACTGCTGAATAAGGGAAAAGGAAAGCCTGTGAGAGCTACCTGGTCTTCAAGGACAACCCCCTCAAAGCATGAGACAGCCCATTCCTGCATGCAGGAAGTCAAGCATGGTGGGAGGCCAGCATGGATGAATAGAAAGCACCTTACTCCTGAGTTCAAATACAAGAATGAAGGATGTGTGTTATTTCCTGAATCAACAGTTCTGTAAGACCAAGTCAAGAACCAAGGATCTTTACTGTTTTATTTTTTTAAGCCTGAAGAATTACAGCCCCGTGTTCCTGACTAAGATTTGTGTAAGCCACTTAAACTAGCTGTGCCTGGACAGTGGCCACTACACAGTCCTGCACTCAACTCTTTCTCTCCTCAGTTACTGTTGGGTGGAGTTTCCAAGTGTCCTGTGAGGTGACAGCAAACAAGATGTTGCCTATGCAGCACAATATAGACCATGTCTTAATCAGCCAGTCCATAATAATGAACTTCTAGTTTTTCAAATTAGCACAACCTGCTACTCACACACTACATTTTAGTTTTCTCCAATTGTAGCTTCCTCACAAAGATAAAGGAAATATTTTCTACTTCCAGAGCCTGGTGCAAACTCAATGGATATCTCCTTGTTCCCAAATTAGCCCCAGGAAACCTATCCCTAGAGGGATGTCATTAATTGCAGTTAAACTAGGGTGCTATTGCAGGGTCACCAGCCTGCACAAGAAAAGTCACAGACTCAGAGTATTACTGTGTTCCCCATCACCTCTTCCCATCTCATCCCCACATTTCCTACAGCTGTGGCACAGTGAGTGACTTTGCAGTTTTCCCAGGGACTTTGGCCTTTCTGGACACTCAAAAGGAATGGAAAGGCATGAAACATTTATCCAAACAGCCTGAGAAACCACAGTTTAAACTGAAGGAGCGGTTTTTTTCTTTTTGAATGATAAAGCCGCAATTTTGTGATTCACGGTATCAAAAAATAAGTCAACGTAAGGTTACACCAAAACCAAATCCTGCCCTCTCTGCACTGCCTCTGCTCTTTGGGCCTTAGATGAACTGATCCAACTCGAGAACCCGACAAAATGCAATTGTCCTTTTCTCCTGGATGTATTTTCTGCCAAGTCTGCAAAATGAACCGACTCACAGAGAAGTTGGATGAGCCTCACAGCTGGTTCAAAATAAGAAGTGGACCTGCAAACCAAGCCCAAAAAGGAAAGACTACAGAGAGACAGGTTCATATCTTTTCTCTTTCTAAGTAAAATTAACTCCAATAAAACCTACACAGTAGTTTTGTAAAATCTCCTTGCGTCCCTGCCCTAGCCCGGGAGAGGCAGAGCGGGAGGGAGCGGGCTGCCGGAGCGTAGCCCCGGGCTGGGGCCGGCCCCACCGAGAGCCGCACCGGGGCTCTCCGGCCGCGGGAAGGGGCGCAGCGGCTCGGCCTCGGCAGCGCCCGGCAGGACGCTCCTCGGCTTGTTTGGCTTTCAAAGCCGGGCAGCTCGGCCGAGTTCTGCTCCCCTCCGCACCTCGCGGCTCCAGCCACCGGTCCGCTTCGTGCCGGAGCGTCGGACTTCTCCGACACATTTTTGTTGTCTTCTCCGGTCGAACGAGGTCCACGCAAAAATTGAGACAAATGTTATCCCGGAGAGAACGTGTGCTTAGAGCTGGGGCTACTGTTTTAGTGCCGACTGTGAGCAGCCTGCCCCAGGGTCCTGCCGGTGTGTCCGCAGCCGGAGGTGGGCACAGCAGGGGCCGGTTCCCCCTTCTCTCGGCTCCCACCGGGCTAAGGGTTGAGTCCTGCCTCTGAGATGCCGGTGCTGTGCCCGGCCTCGGCGGTCATCACCGGGCGTGCCCCGCCGCCCTCACCTGCCGGCGCCCGGTTTGCGCAGGATGCGCATCCCGGCAGGGCTCCGGCAGCGCCTCGGCCCCGGCCCTAGGCGGCCGTGGTCAGCTGTTCGCCATTTATCTCCGTTGCCCCGATGCGGCGCAGCCCGGCGGGAGCGGGGGGCAGCGGGCTGACGCGGCGAGGCGGGCGGCAGAGCTCGGCTGCTCCAGTCCGGCCGGATCCTTCTGTCAGGCAACGAAATCCCGGCCGCTCAGCGGGTCTGGTTTAAAAATCAGCCGTGAGGTGGAGGCAGGTGTTTGCAGCCCTCCGTGCGAGATGGCCGGTGGCGGGCAGAGGTCGAGGGGCTGCGAATTTGTAGCCGCAAATCGTTCACGCTGGCTCTGCCCGCTCCCCAAAATCACACGAGAATCGACACCTTCCCAAGCGCTGTTCCCTTCCCTTTTGGAGCTAGAGGCTCGGGGATTTGCACTGAGAGAAAGCGCCAAACAGATCTGGCACCCGCCTCAATTAAAAATCTGCCTTCCCGGTGGGGGATGCTGAAGGGGAACGCGGGTTGTGGGAAACCGACTGCCGAGTTTCTGAAACTGGGATTGCGAACCGAACCCGCCGCTTCCCACAGAGACATCCCTGATAAGGTGAAACGTGTTAACCCCAAGATAAGGATGCTGCTCAGGGAGTGGAGAGGGAGGAAGGAGGCTGTTGGGCTCGGCAAAGACACAAGCCGAATTGTTTGAACGGGGAGGCTGCCGGCAGGGAGATTACGGAGGACCAGTGTCACCCGCCCCGTCTCAGCGGCCCGGTTGATCGTCGCCCACCCTGCCTAGCGGCTGCCGGCTTTCCCACCCAAACCTTTCCATTTGTCCCCGTCTCTCGCTCAGAGCCGGGGATTCTTCCTTACGCGCCCGAGCGGTGGCTCAGCAAAAGGTCTTTATTTGGAAGAGGGGAAGCTGGGTCCTTCACCGCAGCCACCGTGGGGTGACACAGGAGCTCCCCTCAGTCCGAGGGACTTGGGGTTACGGAGCGGGCCAAAGCCCCTCGGGTAAGCGACTGCGAGAAGGGGGGGCATGGAAGGGGACGGGGCGCACACCAAAGTCACAGGTGACTTGTTCCAATTAGTAGCTGTCTAATTAAATTAGTGTCACACGACCCAGCCAATGGGCCGGCGGGGGTGGAGGGCGGCGATGAGGCAGCCCGGCACAAGCCCCTCCCCGGCGGCCCGAGGAGCCCGGCGTGCTGGTATAAATCGCCTCGGCGGAGCCCTATCGGAGCGCAACCCTGCGCGGCCACGGGTTGAGGTCTTCACAGGATTGAGTGGGAGCTCGAACGCACCGCCCATCGAGGATGCAGCTGGGTGAGCCGCTGCTGACGGCGGCGGGGGCACTGCCGGGCGCCCCCTTCTCCCCGCTGGAGGGTAGCGGGCGCAGCGGCCCCGCCGGAGCGGGAGCTGGGACTGGCGCTGCTGGCGGCTCCCGCGGGCCGCCCGGTCCGGGATCGCCCCCGCGCCTCGACCTGGACAAGATGCCCAAGAAGTTTGGGACGGCTCCCGCCATCCTGGGGGAGGCGGAGGCGGTCGAGCCGCCCTTCGCTGCCCCCAAGCCGGACGGCCGCAAGGCCACCCCATGCGGCGAAGAGGAGATGCCCCCGGCCGCCTCCGCTCGCTACTCCATGGACAGCCTGAGCCCCGAGCGCTACTACCTGCAGTCCCCCGGGCCGCCCGCGGCCGAGCTGGGGGGGCCCTGCGCCCTGTTCCCGTACCCGCCGACGGCGCAGCACGGCGCCGTCTACCAGCCGCCCGGCGGGCCGCGCTACCCCTACGGCTCCGTGCTGTCCCCGGGAGGCTTCGCGGGCGCCGTATGCCCGCCCAGCGGCCGGGCCCAGTTCGGAGGCGGCGGCGGGTACCAGTACGGGCAGGCGACGGCCGGCGGACCCCTCTACGGCCCTTACCCGCCGGCGTCGGGCTCCTGCGGTGGGCTCGGGGCGCTGGGGGTGCCGGCCGCTGGTCCGGGGCTGCGGGCGCAGGTCTTCCTCTGCAACCGGCCTCTCTGGCTCAAGTTCCACCGGCACCAGACGGAGATGATCATCACCAAGCAGGGCCGGTAAGTGGGCGCATGGGACGGTGGAAACGGAGGGAAGTGGTGTGGTGGTCGGGGATGGGGGAGGAAGGGGGGCACCCCCGAGGATGCTGGTGTCGGGCGGCGCTTGCTCGCTGCCTCGGGAAGGAGGTGCGCGCTCTCACCGTCGGTGGTGCCCCGGGATGCTTTCCCCAAGAAGTGACTCCCCAGTTTCCCCACGTTCGGCGGCCGAGAGTTAGAACGGGGATCGGACAGGGCTCACTGCTCGCTTCCTTAGTCTCTCTAGTGCCAGGACGGACGGGGCATCCCATAGCCGCCTACAGCATCCGCCGGCGCCCGCGCCCCCTTCCCCGGCCCGCCTCACCATGCCTTGTGGTTTTCCTCCTTTCCCCAGGAGAATGTTTCCCTTCCTGAGCTTCAATATCACCGGCCTCAACCCCACGGCCCACTACAACGTCTTCGTGGAGGTGGTGTTGGCGGACCCCAACCACTGGCGTTTCCAGGGGGGCAAGTGGGTGACCTGCGGCAAAGCCGACAACAACATGCAAGGTAGGTGCAGGTTCCGGGGGTCTCCTCGCCCCCTTTCCCCGCGGGTCGGTTTCTCGGAAAGGGTTCACACTTCACACACCCCCCCCCTCCCCCTTCGGGGTCTTCCCCACACCCGGCATCCTGCCGAAGGAAGAACTACGTTTTTAAGGTCGTCTTGCGACTCTTTTTGCGCCGCGGTGTGTGAGGCCGTGTGGGAGGGGGGCTATTGGGGAACCGAGGGGCTGCGCGGGCGGCGGAAAAAAGCCCCGTGCCCGGCCAGCGTTTCACTGGTTTGTCTTCCCCAGGCAACAAGGTTTACGTTCACCCCGAGTCGCCCAACACCGGGGCTCACTGGATGAGGCAGGAGATTTCTTTCGGGAAGCTGAAGCTAACGAACAATAAAGGTGCTAACAACAACAACGCGCAGGTACGGAGGGGAAAGCGGTTTGAGGGGCTCTCGATGGCTCAGAGGGGGAGCCTCGGGGTACTGGAGCTTTTAGGGCATTTCATCGAGCTGCTAGATCAGTGTGCTTTTCCCTTGTTCTCTTCTCGAACTGGGTCATAGAGCTTGTTTTCTTTGTTTCTCCGTAATGAATAGTTGCAAATGTTGGAATCTGATGTGTGAATTCTTTTGTTTTAGCCAATATATTGATCCCGGGAGTTGCTCAAAAAGTGGGAGGGTACCTAATGGCTCTTGATGAAGCAGGGATGCAAGCTGTGAATCATCTCCTGATAACAGTTAAAACTGCTCCATTTGTAAACCAAAACACTACAATTTACAGGAAGACCAGTCTGCTGTAAAATAGGTTTTTTAATATTAGATGCAATTTGTTTAAAGATTTTGCCTTTTTTGTGGTTTGTTTTAGATGATAGTACTTCAGTCCCTACATAAGTACCAGCCCCGACTTCACATCGTGGAAGTGACAGAAGATGGTGTTGAAGATCTGAATGATTCCTCGAAGACTCAAACATTTATTTTCCCTGAAACACAGTTTATAGCAGTTACAGCATATCAAAACACTGATGTAAGCATAAATTTATAAAATTGCAATTAAGAATAAAATTGCCTTGTGTGTTCAGCATCTCATTTTAAAATATATTCTGCTTTCACTTTTAGATTACACAGCTCAAAATTGACCATAATCCCTTTGCAAAAGGCTTCAGAGACAACTATGACTCGTAAGTACACCTCTGTTTTCTTTTGCAGCTGTCTCTCTCTGGGAGGCATGATTCTGGCCTGAAGTGTCTGTGGAAGGGTTTTTCTTTAGACATTAATTCAGTTATTCAGCAGTAGTACTACTTCTACTGGCAATTTTGCTTATGTTATAATGTCTGAAAAATGTATTGTCTAGATGACCTATCTTCAGGTTTTGGAATTTTGGTAGGAAACTTGTGCTGGCAGAACCCAGCTGGACTGCAGATTTGGCAGCAGTGTATTGGGCATCTCCACAGAACAGGCCCTTTTTTAAACTGTCAGCAGAAGACTTGCCTAATAGTCAGGTTCTAGTTTCACTTGTAGTTTTACTTATAGCAGTAATAAGAAATTTACACTGATTTAGGAAAAAAGCCTACTAAATCAGATTAAAACTAATACCCATCCAATTAAATGTAGTTATGGTTCTAATTAAGAAATAACCGTTTCTTTGTGGTTTTGTGTTGTGTTACTGTCGTACTGGAATTAAGAAAAACACTCAGTATTTCTCTTTTATGTTGTAGCATGTACACAGCTTCCGAAAATGACAGGTTAACTCCATCTCCCACGGATTCTCCTAGATCCCACCAGATCGTCCCTGGCGCCCGATACAGCATGCAGCCATTCTTCCAAGAACAGTTTGTCAACAACCTGCCCCCCGCCAGGTTTTACAACGGTGAGAGAACCGTTCCCCAGACAAATGGCCTGCTGTCCCCGCAGCAGAACGAGGAGGTGGCCAGCTCTCCACAGCGATGGTTTGTGACGCCCGTACAGCAGCCCAGCGCCAACAAACTGGACATGAACTCCTACGAGACGGAGTATTCTCACAGCACCTTGCTCCCTTATGGCATTAAATCCCTCCCCCTTCAGACATCCCACGCTCTGGGATACTACCCTGACCCGACATTTCCATCCATGGCAGGCTGGGGGAGCAGGGGCTCCTACCAGCGAAAAATGACTACAGGACTAACTTGGACCTCAAGAACAAGTCCTCCGGAATTCACTGAAGACCAGCTTTCCAAGGACAAGGTGAAAGAAGAAATTGGCTCGTCCTGGATAGAGACTCCACCCTCTATAAAGTCTCTAGATTCAAATGATTCTGGGGTCTACACAGGTGCTTGTAAGAGAAGACGGCTTTCCCCTAGCACTTCCAGCAATGAAAATTCTCCAACAATGAAGTGTGAGGACATTAATGCTGAGGACTATAGCAAAGACACTTCAAAAGGCATGGGCTACTATGCATTCTATACTAGTTCTTAAAGCATTTTTTTTTATTCCAATTGGCTAATTTTGGGGTTTTTTCAGGGTGGCCTTGGGTTTTTTTTGCATTTCACTTGCCAAAAAGACTCTTGCCTTCCACCTTGAGTTGTTGTGTGCAATTCTAAAGAAGGTGCCAAAGCTTTTTGACTGTTGCAGGTAACAAAGTAGGGAAAGAGCAAACCATGGGAGAATCCTTCTCCTTGTTTAGAGGGAACTATAGGCAGAAGCTGTAAGGAGGACTCTAGTGTCTAGGTATGTGGCTTATGTATTGGAGACACTAAAGTGTACAGTTTGGGTTGGCTTAGAGGCCTGAACAAATCCATGCACTCCTGAGCAAGGAAGGAGGGGTTAGGATCCCAGATTTAATTTTCTTCCCTGCTTGATAAAAGGGAACTGGGTTGCAGGGAGCTGCATAAATGCTGTGTTCTGCTTTAGACTGAGCTGGTTTTTTCAACATATCTACAACACAGTTGGCTGAGTTGGATATTGCTCAGCTACAGCTTTTTTGGTTTGGCAGAAAATGCCAAAATAAGGCCTGCTTGCCAGGCAGCATTTTGACTTGAAGGTCTTGTTGCCAGTGATGGGATTACAATGACCAAATCTGACTTTTCTTAGCTTAGAACTTGCATTAAAAAAACCCTGCCTCCATCCCATAAGCCTAACCTTTACTGAGGTGGCCAAAAACAAAGTGTACAGTTGTGTTTTGTCTAGGTACACTGTAGAATATTGTGGAATAATATATAAATAGTTGACCTATAGCTGTTCAGTTGGAAGGACATCCAATGGTGTTTTCAAGTTCAAAAGGCATTTTTTTTGTTAATCAAACTTAGCATATGAGGCATTGCAAAAGGAGATTTCTACTTATGTGTATGTAAAGTGACTTTTTCAGCTGCCCTGTATGAAACTGGAAGTGATGTAACTTTACCCATTCTTCTTGCCTATACTTTCCGCCATTTTAAACTGATCAGCCCCAGAGCACTGGCCCACAAAATTTTACCCCTTCCCGGAAACTTGTTTCTGTTTTGTTTTTTCTATGTGTATAGTAATAATTTTTAATAAAGGTGGTGGTGCCAGTGATAAGAGGGAATGTCTCTGCCTCGTCTTTGCCCCTGCTGGGTGTCCCTAAAAGGGAGGAGGGAGCACAATCCTAGAGCTTTGAGTTGTCTCTAAATCTAACCATCCCTTGTTTTATCTGCTGCATTCTCTGTGAGGGGACTTTTT
The DNA here is from genome assembly GCA_013399225.1 of Rhipidura dahli. Classification (NCBI taxonomy): domain Eukaryota; kingdom Metazoa; phylum Chordata; class Aves; order Passeriformes; family Rhipiduridae; genus Rhipidura; species Rhipidura dahli. Next base: position 2,253 of record VXAC01001108.1, on the reverse strand, counting down.
TCCTTCTTTTTCTTTTTCCTTCTTTTTTTTTTTTNGCAGGCAGTAATGGGATTAAGCTGTTAACGATTGCCGGCTGCAAACAAAATAAACCCAGGGCTCAGGCCGGGGCTGTCCTCGGTGGAGGTAACGCAATCGGGGGGCAGCAGTAGGGGCTCCCCCACCTCCGGAGCGGGACACGGCGGGTGTCCGAGGAGATTTCGATCAGCGCTTCGCCTCTCGGTGAAGCTCGGGCTCCGGCTCTGCGCGCTGGCAAGCGAAACAAGTCGGTATCCTGTCAGCTTTCCCTCTGTGCAAGGGCCCCACCTGGAACAGAAGGGGGACTTGCGGCAATTTTTAAGACACTAGGGACGGAGCTTTTTTTTTTTTTTTTTTTTTT
>VXAC01001107.1:145094-185752 GCA_013399225.1 Rhipidura dahli | reverse complement strand
AAAGTTAAAACCTAAGACATCATGCTAAAACACACAACTCACAGTCCTCAAAAAAATACACTATGAAAGCGTTGCACTTTGTTTGACAGTAATTTGAAAGTTACATTAAAAATTCCTGAATTTAAGTCATCTGAAGAGCTGTAAGAAATTAATATAAGAAAGAGGAGCTGGTCCTTCAATTCAGGTGTTAGTTCATGTTGTTTTGAAATATTATTTTTAAATTATTTGGCAGGAATAACCAGAAAACTTTGTGTCTCAGATGAAGCAGAAAGAGCAAATGCTGCAAAGTAATTGCTCATGCAATATCAAAATGTAGCTAACATTCGAAGGTGAATCTTATGAGAATGCAGAACAATTTTATTTTAGAACTTAAAAAGAGTGCCAGGCATGCATAAACCATGATTCTTATGAAGTATTTAAATATTAAAAAGTCAAAATCCTTCATTTGACAGTGTTTGACCTTTAAGCTTATCTGCTTTTAAAATACATCTTACCTATCTACCAAAACTTTAATCACTTTCTCATTTCAGATATTGAAAGAAAGATTCCATTTAAATCAAGCAAAGGTCATCCTTCTTTGAAATATAGATTACTCACCTCTAGTTTTTAAAAAAGTGAAGACTGGAGAACAAACTCAGGAGAAACCACTCTCCACACTGAGATAGTACTGAGTCAGCAGTGGAAAGGATTAAACATAATTATGTGTATCTCCCAGAGACTGTAAGGTCCAGACAAGAAATAAAATGCAATTCAGTTTCAAATGTGTGAACTTCATATAGTTACAAAATGAAGAAATGAGATGTTATGTTATCTACTCTTTTCGAGCTACTTAAACTGTGGTTGGGTTAAAATGGTAGCAGAAACACTGAGAGATAAGGCCATATGGGTAATTCTGTCTGAGACCATTGAGATTAATATGAAGTTTTCAGCCTGTGATTATTCACAAGATAAGTAAATTATCAGTTTCTCTTACCTGTTAAATATATAATTTCTTTTACTAAAATATTACATTGTATTCTAATGCTTGTCCTCAAATATCAGCAAAATTTGAATATTTAAGATATAATCATAATATGATTTCTAAATCTCTGAATGACTAAACATTTCATAGAGAAAAAAAACTTCTCCTATCTGGTCTTCTTAAATGAAATATAGCAGAAGAGCTACCTCCAGGATTTACCCACATATGAGAATCTGAGTTTATAGTTTATCTGATATCATATATGTGAACATGAAATTGTCTAACATTTAACTATTTAGAATTATAATATGTGTGAAATAACAACTGGCTTTTAGTTTGATTTCACATTGTAAAATATAATCCTTTTTTAAGAAAAGGGTTTATTTTCAGAGTCACATAATCAATTAGGTTGGACAAAATCTCATCAAGTCCAACCCATGACCCAATACCACCTTGTCAACCAGACCATGGCATTGAGTGCTACATCCAGTCTTTTTTTAAACATCTTCAGGGATGGTGAATCCACCACCTCCCTGGGAAGCCTTTTCCAATATCTAATCAACCTTTCTGTGAAGAATTTATTCCTAATGTCCAACCTAAGCCTCCCCTGGTGCAACTTAACATTGTGTCCTCTCATCCTATTAGTAATTGCCTGGGAGAATCAGCTGATCCCCCCCTGGAAACAGTCTCGTTTCAGCTAGTTGTAGAGAGTGATAAGGTCACTCCCTAGCCTCCTTTTCTCCAGGCTAAACAGCCTCAGCTCCTCAGCCACTTCTCATAGGATGTATGCTCCACATTCGTCACCAGCACTGTTGCCCTTCTCTGGACCTGCTCCAGCACCTCAGTGTCCTTTCTGAGTCGAGGTGCCCAGAACAGGATGCAGCACTCAAGGTGTGGTCACAGCAGTGCTGCTGCAGGGGAAGAATCACTGCCCTGTTTTTGTTGGCTGCTATTGCTGGCACAGGCCAGGTGCCATTGGCCTTCTCAGCCACCTGGGCACGCTCTGGGTCATGTTCAGCTGCTGTCTACCAGCACCTCCACGTGCTTCTCTGCTGGGCAGCTTTCCAGCCACTCTGCTCCCAGCCTGTAGCACTGCATGGGGTTATTTTGGCCAAAGTCTAGGACCTGGTCCATGATCTTGTTGAGCCACAAGCTGTTGGTCTAGTCTCTTCCATCTAGCCTGGCCAGATCCCTCTGATTTTCTCATAGACTTTAAAACTCTGATAACCTTTTGTACTTTTTAAATAGAATTGATTAGATTCTTGTAATGCTGGGGCACATAGAAATACACATTATATCTTTAAATATGTAGATCTTGATATTTTAATTGCAGGTAAAAATAGTACAGAAATGTCTGTAAAATTAATAAAGCCATCAGTGATGGACTATTAATGGACATTTTTAGACAAGAATGGCCATTTTAACAGGTATTTTTGCATTGGTATTAAAGTTTCTCAAATCATGACCAATACAAAGCAATATATCTTTGATCTAACTTTCATAGACTAAATCAGTAACCACAAAAACGCTCTCAGTTTTCAAGGCAGATTTTAACTGAAAAAAAAAGTCACTAACACCTTCTTTTAGAGAAAAGTTCATTTTCTTTACTGTGATTAATAATTATTTAACTGTCAATGCCCTCTGAGCATGGCTTAACATATATACTCCTTATTATTTAGAGTTAACCCATTTCAGTGTTAGTGTATTGGCATGATGTTTTATTGCTATCCAATGTTTATCAGGTCAAACATCAGTTAAGACTGCATGACCAGAAATTAATCTCTTAACAATTTGGTGTTAGGGATGGTTTAGGCACTGAGTATATACATGTATTTACAGGTGTGTATATATATATATATTTAACAATAAATTTGAACATTCTAAAATTTCCCAGACTCAGAAAAAATTATTTGATCAACATATTAATACTGGAAATTAGTCACATGCAGCTTTGCACTCAGGAATCGGATGTGCATATGCACACAAAGTTTTGGAAGTAAGGACTGAATGTTATATCCTTTATGAGAGTATCAATAGGCTCTGATTTAATTATGGGCTAGTCATAACGGCAGTGACTTGTATGTTTAACCTTAATTTTGCCTTTTTATATCTTCTTAATGTAAAGCTATACAAGCTTATTGGGTTTTTTGCATATTGTTTCAATAACATATGTAAATAAGAAAAAATTGTAAGTATTTGATGCATTAATTATTTTCAGCTTGCAAATTGCCCATTTTTTCATCATCCAAAATGCGTAAGAAATGTGAAAATATTTAGTTAATAGAACCATTAACTTAACAGGAAACAAATCTTTATCACACCATGGAGCTCATGAAGTTCTCAGTATGTAGAATTCCTCTGCTAACACTGATGCATTTTAGATTAGTAATACATCCGAGAGAAAAGGGATTTTAGTCAATCACAGCAGCTGAATCACAAAGTATTTTGCAATTACATTGGTTAAGTCTTTTTCTTATGCATTCATCAGTGTATTTTTTTTCCTTTTCTTTTAAAAATAGTTTATAAAAAAGGGAATGATTTTGTCTTTCTCAGCAAAACATGAAATTTGTCATACTTCTGAAGGGGTTCCTGCAGTTATAGGTAATAATGTATTCTGATTTTTAAAAATACATGAGCTATGAGCTACTTTAAAAATGTAATTTTATAATTATCCTATTAGATAAAGGTAAAAAAAAAGGTAACAGTATAACCTGATGCAGATCTAGATGACATTCATATAAAATGCTCAATTAAAAGCACATTTAATAAATATGAAAGTGCACCACACTGGGAAAATATAAACCATGTGTTGTTGATGTATTGAAAGTGTGACACAGCTTCTCCTTCAGTAGCTACATAGTTGTTATTTTTAGCTAAAGGGCTGAAAATAATCAGTATGCGTACAGTGACTGTGTTGGGTTGACCCTAACCAATAGCCAAACATCCACTCAGGTTCTCCCTCCCTCCCTCCCTTGTCCGGCAGGTTTAGAAAAAAATGTATAGGGAAGGCAAGAAGGCTCTTGGACTGGGGTAAAATTTAACAGTAAAACTATGCAGAAGTAAAGCAAAACAAGGAAATCCCCCATCACTTCCCATTGGCTGGCAGATGTGCCACATCCTGGAAAGCAGTGCCACGACATAGATAACAGTTTCTTGGGAGCACAGACACCGTAACCATGAAGGTCTTCTCTTCCTCCTTCTTTCCCTGAGCTTTTATTGCTGAGCTTGATGTCATGTAGTGTGGAACATCCCTTTGGTCAACTGAGTCAGATATCCTGCAGACACCTCCTCCTGACCTCTAGTCTCACCTCAGCCTACTTGCTGAAAAGAGTGGTGGTGATGGAGAGCCAGAGCTGTGCAGAGCTGTCCATTCTTCAGGAATGGTCTAAGCACTGGGGTATTATCACCACTATCTTAACCACAGGTACAAAGCACAGCACCACAAGGGCTGCTATAAAGAAAACAAAATCCATTCCAGCCAGACCCAGTACACTTGTGAGTGAGGTGGGAAAGGGCAGAAACATTTTTGCCTCTATGCTTCAAGTCAATGTTTGTGGGGACCCCGGGAACTCCAACAGCCGCTCCAGCCCTAGCCCTCAGGTGGCTAGAGGAGTCCCTTGCAGAGGAAAGACTTGGGGGCGAGGCGTAAAGAAGTTCTTTTTCCTTTTTTGAAGAATATTGGTACAGTTATTTTTCCCCTAAAAGAGATGGTTTGGTCCAGGGGTGTTGGAGAAGAACATTCCACGCCCAGTGGGGAGAATTTGAGGTGCCTATCAAGGCAAGCTTCTGGAAAATTCCTCGCTGGGCGTCGAGTAATTGGTTTAGAACAGATTGACATGTTTTCCCCTCCCTTCTGTAATATCGCCATTGGTCTGAGTCGATGTAATGTTTGTGTTTATTGGTTGTTCTCTCTGTGCCCTCCCAATTCTGTGGGAGTATAAAATTCATTCCCCTCGTCGGGGGGAACGGAGATTTTCCCGACCCCTGCCCGGAATAAACCTTTGCTACCTCACCCTTCTACGTCTCCCTCTCTCTCTCTGCGCCATCGTCCCTCGAGAGCCACTGAGCCCGACACGCAGAGCCAGAGGCTGCGGCAGTGCCACGGGCGGCACTGGCACCTGGCGGAGGAGCCTCCGAAGGGATCGGAGCGGGCTGACCGAGCGAGCTCTGATAACGGGATCCGTTCGGCGGACACAGGACCTGTGTTAGCTCGGAGAGCTGTCAGCTCTGGATCCTGGAGGCTGCGTCAGCCCTCGGCCTGGGAGCCTTCGATCCGGGGTTATCGGCTGGGTGTGGCTGAGACCGAACCAGCCACGCAGACGCGGCAAATGTTCTGTGTCATTTCGAGGCAGTTTAACTAAGAAGGATAGATCTTTTGAACCATCTTTGTTTTTTTATTCTCAGTCTTAACCACAGCTAATAAGCAACTTACTTACACAGGGTTGTAGCTACTTCAGTCTGTCGGTCAGAATTGGTTATCAAGTGAGCAATGCTGCATACACCATGCTCCAGTCATGTTCTAGCACCCCAAATGTAAAGAATGAAGAAGCAGCTGGCTTTCTACTAGGCAGAGGTAGAGAATGTTGGCAAAATGTTTTGTATAGGCATCTCCAATTACCTGACAAAAAATAAACAATCTATTTCCATGATAAATAAAAAACTGTAATATGCTTAAGAGTCGAGAAATCTGACTTCTGATTATACTGATCCTAACTTTCTAAGACAGATTTTCTGTATCATTGGTCAAAGCCTTCAGTTCTGTCAGAATTTAGATTATAGGAATACCTCATGAAATAGTTAACCTCATGGTAAGAATTACAAAAAATTTTGCTACCTTGGTTAAATATTTTATATATACATTATATTTTAGATATATAATATATTTTATAATTGTGATATAACATATAATAGGATGTAGGTTACTTATTAATATATAAATTTAACACTATGAACTCAAATATAATTAATTATTTGGATATAAATTAAATATATATATGATCTGTGCTTGATAAGATTATCACCATATTGAATCTTGCTTTACAAGGACTTTCTACCTTCTAAGGTGTCCTGTGAAGAAAATAAATAAGTATCAGAACTTTTCTTAACGTATGTGTATATATATAAGAACTTATCTATGTACTGAACAGTATCAAGTTATTGTTAGGACTTGAACAGTTCTGAAATACCCAACCATTTTTCTCTTCTTCCATTTGCACACAAGTATCTAAGTTTTATCAAAATTTTATATTTGCAATTTTTAAATATTTTATTTGTATTTTGTGTATTATTTCAGTTTTTATTAGTATTTAAATGTAAAATGAAACTATTTATGTACTAAAAGAAGACAAAGTCCAATTAATAATTTGTATCCATTTTTTTGTATTAGACTGTATAAATAATGTTTTGTTTTTTTAGATGTAAATAGCATATATCTCTAAAAGAGATTAGAAACCTCTGAGACTGTATGTTTCTATGTGGGGAAAGAAAAAGAAAAGCTGTAATAAACAAAATAATGTATTTTATTATTTATACGATTATTGTGAATTCTATAACAGGAATAGAGGAATGGAATAGAAGAGGAATGAAGTTTTCCTCGGTGATTATTGGGAATAATCCCAGATAATGGTACACACCTGGGGCAAACTGGGTGGAAAGCAACTTTTCTCGGAAAGATCTGTGGGTCTTGGTGGACAGAAAATTTGACGTGAGTCAGCAATATAGCCTTACAGAAAAGCATTATCATGAAAGCAGTGCCAGCACCTCAAGGAAGGTGATACTTGCTCTTTATTCAGCATGGTGAGGCCATATCTGGAGTACTATGTTCAGTTTTGGGCTCCACATTAAAGGAAAATATAGACTTTCTGGAACAAGCCCACCACAGGGCCAGAAAGATGATGACAGGACTGGATATCTCACATATGAGGAAAGGCTGAGAGAGCTGGGATTGTTTAGCCTGGAGCAGGCTCAGGGGGAATCTCATCAATTCATGCATATATCTGCAGGGAGGATGTAACTCACGTGGAGCCAGACCCATTTCTGTATCACCCTGACCGGACAAGAAGCGATGGACACCAACTGAAAGACTGGATGTCCAGTCTGAACATCAGGGAATAGTTTTTTACTATTAGAGTGACTAATCACTGGCAAAGGTTTCTGAGGGAGTTTATAGGGTCTCCATGCTTGAGGGTGTTTGAGCTTTCTGGACAGTCTGCTAGAGTTGATTTTGCTTAAAGTAGGCAGTAGACCAGATGACATTGAAAGGTCCCTTCAGGGGTAAACCATTTTGTGATTCTGTGAAATAATTCTGTTGAACATTGTTTGTGAGGTTACCTGAAATATTTCAATCAAATTAAGTCAGTACGCTATTTTCAGTACACAAAATATTCCTGTTCTCTTTATTTCTCATTGAAATTATTATGCTAAGAAAAATTTGTTAATGGGAGTAATTTAAAACAGGGTTTCAGTTAACAGAAAAGGTAAAAATGACTTGTGCTTTGTTTCTGTAAAATCTGAGTCATAAAGTCATTAATTGAAATATATATTAAATCAGTTTAGAAGAGAAATATACTTCCAGTTATGTAGAAAAGTAATATTTTCAAACCTAAAATTTATAAATAATAATTTAATAATAATAATAATTTAATAATTTATAAATTATGTCTCTTTCTGAAGGAATGATTGTAAACTCTTACTGCCCTGCTTTTCTTCACTGTTTTTCTGAGATACAGAACTTCTGAACTGGTCACGTATTTTTTGCAGTGAGTGGCCTTGAGATGTGAGAAAAATGGGATATATTAAGTGACTGCTTATTACATCACCTTTACAAGCAGGTTGCAACACAACTTTTGAAGGAGAGAATTACACTAATCTGAACAAAAAGAACAGGAGAACAATAATAGCACCACATATCAGTAAGCTAGCATCATTTTCAAGTGATATCATATGTGAAGAATGCAAAAAGTGATAATATTTTCTTCAAGCAGCAGGTATCTCTGTTGTACTCTTCCCTCTTGTTTATATAAAATAGTCTTTATTAATTGTGATTCTAGTGTAATTTTATAGTGACTGGTTAGGATACACGTAATTTTTCGTATTATCAAGCAAGAGTGTGAAACTTGTAAAGATGCAAAAATATAAATCAGCATCCATGTCAGAACTCTGTTGAATTGGGTGTGGAACATAAAGAACTCTGCAGAGAATTAAAAGTTCCTAATTCAGCGAAATCATTGAAAACAGACAGGTGTGAAGTGAATGAAAAGTTCCATTAAATGCAAGAATTTTAATCCATTACTGAATGTGTGTCTGAGAAACGTGCAAGCATTTTCAAAATGTAAGAAAAATCTGAGAATTGTGACAAAACTATTACTGAATGAGATTGAAATCTTAACCAGAGATGTATTCTCCAACAGATATTTTCATCAGATAATTATAGTCTGAAAATCAAATATTAATAAATAGATTTTGAAGAATATTCCATTATATAGAAAAATGTATAGATAATGACAAAAAAATTATTATTACAAGTGAAGCAAGCCATATTTACTGGGCTTATTGATATACTAATTATAGAAGATAATATTTTATATTTTAAGGGTATTTAATTTATGCATTTTAATGTACAAACATAGTTCTTTAGACATTTTTATAAATCAAGAAATGGCATGCAGTAGATAATTCTGTATTGAATCTTCCCAATAGGGTTCTAATAATTTTATTAAATACTAGCTATATTTTTCTTGTTGTGAAGCTTTCCATCAGATAAATAAGGTTTCATTTAAACTATAAAATGGATTTTATGTGTAAAATATATATACTGCACTGAAGACTAATTCAGAATCAGGATAAACTCTTCTTTCATAGCCAAAACCTTCATATATTAGGTCTAGCGTACTAGGAACTTGTCCTCTGTTGTAGATAACATATTTAAGGTTTTGTCTTTACCAATGAGCATGTGCATGATGAAAAAGTTTGCCCTTCCAAACCAAGCTTGTCATCTAAGATCTGAAAAATCCCCAAATTAATTACAAGCTGAGCTACATAATCCTAGTTTTCTCAGTCTAGAATCAAGATAAACAAAAAACAAACATATTTGGTTGTACTGGGGGAAGATGGGGGAGTTGTTTTCTTTCATATTTGTTAATATTCCATCTAAACTCTTTTTGCTTTGAGTAACACATGACCTTGTCGATGGACATTTTCTGTTGCCTATATCTTTTCTCACCCTGTTTTCAAAATAGAAAGTTTCTCAGTTTATTCACTCAAATTACTGGGGATGCAAATCTGTTTTACAAATCATGTACTTCACCACAAAATCAGCTAAGGGACTCAGAAAAACATAATTGGAAGCAGATTAACTTCTGCAGCCAAGTTTCTATAGTACTACAAATTGAAGGGCAGACCTATCAAAATATTTGAGGGCAAGTCTGCCATCCCGAGGGACCTAACTAGGCCAAAGGAATGAGCCACAAGGATTGCAAGTGGATTACAAGCTGGGTATGAGCCAGCAACGTACCCTGGCAGTAAGGAAGGTCAGGAGCAACCCAGGCTGCAGTAATAAGAGCATAGGCAGTGGATCAAGGCGAGTTCCACAGCACTTGTGAGACCACATTTAGATTCCTGCATCCAGTTTTGGGGGGTCCTAACAGAGAAAATACATTTATAAATGTGGGTGAATTTGGTGGAAGGTCACCGTGCTGGTCAGGGACTGGAGAACCTTTGAGGAGAAGCTACTGAAGCTGGGCTTTTCAGCCTGGAGAAAAGACAGCAGCAGGATGTTACAGCAGCCCTCCAGCTAGGGAGAATGTTATTAAGAAGACCTTACCAAGACAGAGAGGGGGTCTCTACATTAGTGCATGGTGAGAAAATGAGAAATAACAGTCATACACTGAAACAAGAGAAATTGAGCCTGGGTGAAAAGAGAAACTTTATGAGCACAGGCACTAGAAGAGACTTCTGGAAGATCTGTGCAATCTTTATCCTTGAAGGTTTTTGAGACCTGGACAGATCAAATCCTAATCTGACCCCAGAGACTACTGTTTTTTGAGAATCCTGAGGCCTTGTCCAGCCTGAATTTTCCTAGGAACCTATGTTATTTCCAGCATTTGCCCCAGAACACATTAAAGGAATAGACCCTTCTAGTACTATTTTGGGAGGAAAAGTAAGCAGGCTTTAGAATGATTGTTTGCATCCTCTCAGTGGGATGAATTGCAATATCATTGCAGAATAAAATGTAGCCATTCATCATATTGCTGAGGTTGTATGAGAGACCATTCTTCTTTCTGATTGGTGGAATAAAATTAGGGGTTAATTTAACACCACAGAGCCTGGATAAAATTCTGCCTCATGGAAATAAAATTCCAAATTCCCCATTGACTTAAATGAAATATTCTTTTCTTTTATATATATAAATTATTATAGTTCAGCTAGAGTTCAACTAAGAAACCTAAATATGAGAAAAATTCCAACCTGTATTTCCCCACAGTTTATGTATGCATGATGTTTATTGCAAATGACCTTATAAGATACTAAGAACATTTTATTTTTGATCAAAAAACTTTAGAAAAGCAGTTGCTTAAATAATGGGGGGTTTGTTGTGCAAACAGGTTACTTCCTTCGTTCCCGTATTGCTGTAAGATTACATAACTGTTCTCTATTCTATATGTGCAAAGATACCAAAGTAAATGCACATAGAATATCTTCTACTTTAGGTCTCATTCTTGAAACCGAGTGATTTGAGAAAACCTGTGTAAGGTTTTAGGTACTATCTGTAAATACCCAAATCTTAAAAAAAAATTTTAGTATTTTTATGACTTTGAAGATCATGCAATTATTTTAGGATATAAAACACTTTGCATGCTTGTCATGGCACAGCTATCTATGTCAGAGTCAATGCTTATTTTCACCTTCTAAATATAGTTTGCAACACAATCACAACAAACAGATAACAACAGCCATAGAACAAATAGCAAGCATAATTTACTTTCTACTGAAAGCCTTACTGTGATTATTCAGTCATTGCAAAAAATACATGATGTCTCTATTTACTTTACAATTACATCATTATGCAAACAAGGAAGTTTCCATACTAAAATACTTCTTGTTATTAATAGTTCTATTACTCAGTCCATTTATTACAGACTTGGTATGAAGTAAAATTTTTTTTTGACAAAATGTTTATTTTCAGAAACTATCTTTGAGAACATGGATTGACTGAACTGTCAGCAGCAGTTCCAGATCTCCATTCATACCTTCAAGCTTGGACCTGTCTTTAAAAGAGATAGGATGATTTAAATTGCAGTGGTGTTTTTGACTAGTACTGAAATCTAATAAAATACTTAACAGACTATGCTCTGAATAAATCTGAATGCCAATGATATTATTTTTCTCTTGTTTCTGCCATATTTTGACTGAGAATAATGATAACAAATATTTTCAAAAAATATTTAAATGTTATTAAAAATAACAAAACCCCAACTAAACTCCAGGTCACTAGTACCTAGAAAGCTGAAACCAATTAAGAAGATTAAAAGGAGTCTGCTGTTCAAAGATAATAGTATGGTGCCATGGTATAGGACAAGTATTTCAGATAACTCTAAACATCAAGACAAATTCTTCCTCAAAGATAAAAGGACATATTTTACAAATATACATGAATACATATTCTTGTAAATTTGTAAAATATACAACTTTTAACATAAAGATATATAATACTTTTAAATTAAGGATTAGTTCTTATAAAACACATAATTTCAAAGAATTTCAGAGAATATGCTGTTGTACTGTTGAAGAAAAAAACACTGAGATTTTCTCTGTTCTCTTTCACCCCTTTTCAGTTCACTCAACAGTCCCTATTACTGTGTTGCCCTTATTCATTCATTCACTCATTCATTCATTCACTCATTCACAGAAAACTCATGTCCAAGCCCTCTAAATCAGTTGGGTATGATGAGAGACAGGCTGAGAGAGTTGGGATTGTCCGGTCTGGAGAAAAGAAGGTTCTGGGAAGACTTTATTGTGGTCCTTTAATAATTCAAGGTGGCTTATAAGAAAAATGGAGACAAACTATATAGCAGGACCTGTAGTGACAAGGTGATGGTTTTAAACTAAAAAAGGGTAGGTTTAGACTAGATTTAAGGGTGATGAAATACTGGAACAGTTATATTTCTTCAATTTGTATTCAACATAACTTGAAAATTCTAAAGAAAGTAAAAATAAGATAAATTCCAGATTCTTTGTGAAATGGTTTATGGGAAAAAAAAATAAAAAAAGAATAAAAGATGACCCAAGAAAAATATAACAGAAATTCTGTGTTATCTTTTTCCTTACCCTCTCCTTGCACATATTTACATCTTTATTTGCCATCTAATATTTTCATTGTGATCCAAAGATCTGATTCTAGATATCAGCCCAAAAAAGACGTACATAAGTCTAATTCTCCTTTTATGTCCATCAGTGCAGTGAATGTTCTTGTATTAAATGATGCATTTACTACCTATGCAGCATCCTCTTTTATAGAAATGTTGCATTTGTCCCTAGATGTAATAGACTGAATTATTCTTGCTTCACATAATTTTGCAACTTATGCATAGTAAAAATCTTTCTTCTGGCTGGAAATTCTTCCAAATATTGATACCATAAATACTGTGCAATTACAAATACATATCATCACAGTTCACTAAAATCACATCAAAGATTCCTGTGAATTTACCGTGCAAAGATATGATAAAAGAAAAAAAGATAAATATATGTCCCTGCACCCCCACCCCCTTCCTGGAAACACAAATGAAAAAAACTCTTTGACTTTGGTAGTTCTTACCCTGAAAATCTGCAGAGTATGCTTCAAAACTTTATTTTTTATGAATCTTTTACCCAGCACTCTATCAGGTAATTATGACTCCAGAGGATTCATGTTATTTTAGTACTCAGTTCTTAAAAAAGGATTCTAAGGATCTATGGATCTTTAAACAGCAGTAGAGTACAGAAAAGACACCTGATTCATGAAGTAGAGCACAAACTTAACCAAATGCTTTCAAACTCTTGAAAAGGCCTTCAGAAGTTAAATCTGAGAATAAGAAAAAATAAACCCAACCCCCCCACTATTTATTAGTACAAAAGTTTTAGACCATCACTATTAACTATTATACATATTTATATTCATGTGAAGAATGAATTGTAGAAAGCAAGCAAAAATTTTCAGTAAAAACTCCTGCACTCTATAGCAGTCCATAAGCCTTAAACTGATAACAATAAATGTATGAACAAAAATAAAGAAAAACATACACCAACGTGCAATTTCCCTTTATATTAAGGCATGATCCACTTTAGCAGTCTAACATCCAGTTTAGCCAAATCTGTGAGTCGGTGGCTTTGACCAATCTGTGGGTGTCATTGATGAAAAATGGAGTAACAAGAGAAGAATATGTTCTCAAAGAACCATCTCAGCTTCCTGAGATGTATCTTAGTATATGGTGAATGATGTAAAAATTGTCTCTTTTATCCTGATGGAATGCATACACACGTGCATAAATATATACATGGATAGACATAGAGTTCAGTCTTCTGTTTATAATACTAGGAAAGCTTCCATTTCACAGCTGGGACTCACAGTGTATGCAGAAATCATATTACTTCCATTCTTCTCTGTGGTATGAATGGCTTTTAGCTGTAAAAAAGATATTTTTCATAGATAGCTCTTGTATTACCTTCATATGCACCAGGTACAAAGACACACATATGTAAACAGGTCTCTCCACTGACCATGGGACCAGTGATCTGATTTGGACTTCTTGGCCGCTCTAATAACCAACTCCCAGACTTTATTTTCTCCAGTATTGAAAAACATTTCAATACAATGGCTCCTTATCCTATTTGTCAGCTACCATGGTGTGGTTTTTTCCCTAGTGAATATGCACTGTTATCTACCTATAAGGTATGTACGTACTCTGATCTCTGGCACCACAGACATGCAAGGCCTCTGACCTGTGGTCAGTTACCTGGCACTGACTCAGACACCTATACATGCATGTGCATAAGCAAAGGAGATCCCATGATCTGGGAAAACAGCTGAAAATGGAGGACAGATTGTGATGAAAAGTGCAGGCATGGCCAGAGAAGCATTCTGATCAGCAACATTTTCATGCAGCCCAGTCCCTTTTATCTCCATATTCATGTGTTTCACCATGTGTATTCTTCCCCAAACCACTTTGATCTGTCCTTTTCTGCATCTTTGGTTTATCCTCTAAACATCCCACAATAAGTCTTATGCAATCCCAGGAGGGCCTTCCCTTGCATCTCATAAAATGTCCAACACTGCCAGGAAATGACCCCCCTCAATTTGAAAAGAGACCCTGAGAGCTGCTCCCTTTGATTCACCCCATGAGTCTCATTTTCAGCCCATGGGGATCTTTGCTCCAGTGTGACTGACACACCAATTACTCTGATAAGGTTTTTGGGTTTCTTTGACCTGCTATCGTTCCTCTGCATATTTGTAAGGTTTGGGAGGGTTGTTTGGGTTTTCTTGATGTTGTTTATGTATATAAGTCTTTAATCACATAACCAAACTGAAATATTTTATTTTATAAACATTACTTTGAATAAGCATATTGAGGTAGTTTCCTTTGTAAGCTATTAAACTTGATCACAAGTATCATAGATTGAAAAGATTCAATATAAGTAAAATAATTTGAGTTAATGACAAAAACTGCTTTGGAAATGTATTATGATTTCTTTGTTTTTAATTTTCATTGTTGAAATAAAAATCCCAAACAGCCAAACATTTTAGATATTGAGTCATTGAGTAACACTTGCACAAATTACAACATGAAAATACTAGCAGAAAATGAATTTAGGCACACAAATAGTCACACAGATTTCTGTAGTATTAATGTACTTAATACATTAATATTAAGTGCAACATCTTCTAGTGAATTTTTTTATTGGATTACTAAATATTTTTCCAGTGTGTCATATCACATACAACTTTTTTAGTGGTGATATAGATTAACAATTCTCTGAAAGGTGGAACAGAAATATTTACTCTCATATATTTTGGATCATTTATACACAAAAATGGTGAACATTATATGCTATATCTATAGAAGATAATGTCCTTTGAAATAATTCCTATGGACAACATAGCATCTGCAAAAAACCTTACCTATTAACAAAGAAGATTGTTCATGTCAAAAGACAATTCCTATGACAATTCTCTTCTTCAAAAAGGTATTTATCTGAGTTGTCCTTTCATAAGGCAAGACTTAAAAATTGAATTTTTGCAAATATGTTTTCCTCCTCTTTTTTCCTAGTCATCTTCAAAGAAACAAATAACATCTCTAACAGTGCAGAAACAGAAAAATACTGATAACACATAGAGGCAGCAAAGGTCTCTTTGCTGAATATAATACTAGCTAAACTTAATAGAAATTGGCAAGCCAATTTTAAACTAGTAAGGAGCAAACTGGTACATTTCATATAGGTGATTCCCTTTTTTTATTCCGTATTGAGTCATACTTATTTGAAAACTCCCTTTTCATTTGAACACTTTGGATAATGTTCTGGTTTTTAATTCCTACCTGGTCCTTTTCCCTGGAGTTAACATGAAGCTACTGGTCTTTAGGGTGTGTGGCTGGTTCTCATGTACCTCAGGGAATGTGATTTTTGCTGCTTCTTGTGAAAGAGGCAAGGCTTTACAGTGACTTAACAGCATCTGCAGAAAGACTGGAGCACCCAGAGGGACATTCCAAAACAGACAGTGAGAAGCTTTAGTATAACTATTTTGATGGCAGCACTAATGGCAGTCTTCCACAAAACCATTAGAACATTGTCTAGACTATGAATATATTCTTTGCTCTGTATATATGGTGTGTTCTCTTTTCCCACACAATGGTTTTGAATGCAACACCAGTTACAATGTAAGGATCCTAAACAAGATGAGAATTCTCAAGCCTAGAAGAGAGGATTGATGAATGAAAGATGCTGTTAAAAAAGACCCCCTTTTTTTAAAGCGTTAGGCAGGAAAATGCAGGACAGTAAGTTGTAAGCAAAGCTATGTGAGTGCTGACAGTATTCATAAGTATTCTTTAAAAAAATTTTACTCTCTATCTATGTTTTTTACATTCTCATGTGTGACAGCACTAGGTAATGGTAATGTATTTAAATAAATTGAAATAATTTAAATATTAGAGCATCTGTATCTTTCAACATTATGTCTGGAATAATGACATAATTCAGAAGAAAATTCCATTAATGAATGGACTTTGAGAAAATGCAGAGAAGGTTCTATGGACATGGTCCAATGCACACTGAAAATAAAGAACAAGTAGCACTGAGTCAACAGCAAAGAAGAAAGTAACTCAGCACCACCATTTTCTGTTCATTTGTTTTGCATTAGAAACCAGTGAAAAAGTTAATGATGTTTTATAGGAACATGCTTGGAGAGAATAGGGAAAGCACAAGAACTTTTCATGAGTTTGAGCTCAATCTAGATTGTCAACTGCAAGAGGGAAGCAAAATAAATCCTTGGAACACAGGCATGTTTGTCTAAGGTTTTGATGTAAAGTCACATGGTCTAAGAAATTATTCTGTAACTAAAAGGTAGTCTGTCAATTTAGAGATCAAAGCACTCTTGGAAAAGAAATAACTTGAAATAAATATTGGAAATATTTATTTCCGATAGAAATTTTGTGTGTCACATGCAGAAATTCTGAAACTCCAGCACATCTACTGAATGGATGCAATAAAAATCAACTGGCAGAAGAAACTTCCCTCCTTACTGCTCTTAACCAGTAGCTCACTTTCCTTATGCTTCTTGTGGTTGTGACTGAGTATTTGTACCAATTTCAATCACCTTTCTTTTTTTCTCCTTTGGAATTACCACTGCATCTCTTCCATTCTTTTAGTCACACAACTACAATCAAAGCATTCCTCTATGTAGCAGTTTAAAAAATTTGTACAATTAGGTAGATTGAATCTGAAGAATCATATATATTCATATTTTGGTGGTAACTTTCTATTTTATAGATATCTCAACCTTTCCCTCAACCTTTCCCTCTCCAACAACAATAACAAAAAAATCACCAACCCCCCCACCCCAAACCCTTAAAACTCATAGCCAAACCAAACCATACCCAAACAAACAAACAAAAAAAACACCCAAAAAAACTCCAAAAAAAAGAACAACAAAAAAATCCAAACAAAATTGAAACAACAAAAAAAATCCACCCAAAAATAAAAATTCAAACCCAAAGACTTTTAAAAAATTGCTGCTCATTCATTTAATCTTGATTAAAAGCGATAACTATGGACCTTTCTGTGAGATGATTCTGTTGTTTCAGCAAAGCAATAAAGTCTTTAATTGGCAGAAGGAAAGTCTATCAGCATAGTGCTACTTAAAAAGACAAAGCTAGCCTCAGAAGTGAACACAGCTCCAGAAAAAAGTTTTTTCTAGTTAAAAAAAATGCAATTATTAATGGTTGTTTTTACAAAGGATATATTTCACACAGAGTTCCAGCTGTATTACACAATTGTGTGTAAAGAGCAAATGGTAAAATTATTTGAAACCTTGCATACAAAATATAAATATATATATGTATCTCTCAAAATGTTTTCCTACCCAATCTATTGCATTTATTAGGTATAATACCAGGTAAAATTACTATTTTTAAAAAGATTTTTCCTTCTTTGCTAGCTAATGAGTTACAGTTTTTTTACTGGCTTTTATCATCCTTACTAACTTCTTGCTGCAAGTTACTACATATTTTTTCCCTCAGCAGACCTAGCAACAATGTCTGTGCCCAGGGAATTGCAAAAATTTACCTATGACCTTGCTTTTTAGCAAAAGGCAGTAAATGGTCTAATCACAGTTTTTGAGGAGGAAACAGCTTAAAAGGAACACTGAGACAGAATTTTCCTACAGCAACATCTCTTTTATAGAACACTGCACAGAACAGAAAATTATTTTCTTTTCTGATTGATCAGAATGCCACAATGCAGCCTTTTAAATGCAGTAGACCACAATAGTTCAGGAAACTTGAAGCTGGTATTAAGTGGTTGAATCTGGTTCAAGACTAGGTCCCTCCACTAATTGACCTCAGTCACTGGAATATGCAAAACTGAAGTATTTCTGCTGTCCAGTGAAAACATTTGTGCATGCATTTCTAACACAAAGGAACAAATGTAAAATTTAATTGACTACAAAACAAATTGCAAAATAACTCAGCAAAAACTTTTAGAATGTAAACATGATATACAGTTCAAAGGGTGGTTTTATTTTTATTTCCATTTGGGTTTTGTTGTTTTGTTTTGTTTTTTTTTTTTTTCTTGTAGAAGACATAAAAATTACAGATGTTTTTAGGTTGAAGGTCTGGTATTTCTGTAAAAAAGCAACTGTAGCACAGCAGCACTAGTATATCTTAAAAATGAAATGTAAGATAAAATGGAATATTAGCAGTCTATAAAAGGAAATCTTATACTAATTTATACCTTGAAATCTATTTGCTGAGCAAGACTCTCTGCCAGGTACTATTATTTTATATTTTGAATTATTGAGGTCTTTAATGATAAGGTGACACAGTTTTGTCAATACAGCTATTTGTTTCTTTTATTTGCATAACTATTAGAATTGTAACGAAAGAAACAAACATAGAAACAACTAATTGTTTATAACAGAAAGTTGTTTGTAGGCATAAATAGTTTCGGTTGACCAGTGTCATGTAATGCTTTCTTATAAAAGGTACAGTANAGTAAAGGAAAAATATGTGAGTTCTACTCTGAGATGTAAACTGGCACACTGGGACCTGGAATTGCAGATCATACTCTACTAATCTCAAGCATTGTGTTTATCATACGCATATACTACACTAAAAGGATAATTTCCATTATTCAGTGTGTTAGCAGTCTACAAAAATATGGAACAGCATGACTACTGAAAGTGCTTAATGAATACTGATCACTTTGATGTAGCTTTTATATATCTCAGTGCAGGTGACTTGGAAGGACCTGCTTATCAGAAGAAATGAGGACACTTTTTTGATATTTAACTCATTAGCAAAAATGAGGCATTTGACAATATCGATCATTATCAGTACTTCAGAAGATATGAGTTAATTTGGGGGAACAAAAATAGATTTTTATTTTTTTTAATATCCTAAATGTAACACAGACATAGCAACATTGTTCCAATCCAAATGCTTTTCAAGTATTTTTATATAGCTTCTCTTTAATTCTTGCTTGTGTCTTCTCTGTCCTAAATTAAGAGGCCTTGTTCCACTTATTTTTAAGATGTCTGTTATGCCTACAATTTCTCTCCCCGTGTTTCTCTTTTATTAAAATAGTATGTATTCTACACTTTAATTTTCATCTTTGTATATTTTTTATTTGTAGGGTAAGGGGACTGCACAAAGATAAATAATCAAATAGGTTTTCCAGTATCTGTAGGTAAGTAAACCTCTTTCGGGTTGTTTTTATCAATACTCATTTGACTCCTGAATACTGGTTTTCTTCTTTCAAAACTTTCTACTGATTATCAGATTTATTTACCATATGACTGTATCTGAGATCCATTTGAAACAGAAAAAAAAATTATTTTCTGACTTTCAGAGCTTTTCACTGCTTTCTTATTTATATACTCTATAGGTTCTTACCTGGGGAAAAGAAAAAATTATGGAAACAAATCTGATAACTAAGATGTTAATAAAATTCATGGAAGCTTATTGTTTTCAAAGAGACGCACTAGAGTAATTTAAAATGGATTTTAAAACACTACAGGTTTAAGCCAATAGTTTGAGGGATAAAGTGGACCCCATATTTCAGTATAGGTTAATAGCTTGTAATTCTGAAATAATAAAAAGTAAAACCTACTCAAAATGAGAACTATCTACCTAGGGACTCAGTGAACCAAACTGTTTTTAAGCAGATATGAATAAATACACTTTCTCCATACAGATAACAGGAAGAGGAGAAACTGGTATAACAGCTTTAATCACAGAACTATAGAAAGGTTTATGTTGGAAGAGACATTAGGGATCATCTAGTTCCAACCTCCTTGTCAGGAGCAGGATGCCACCCACTAGATCAGGTTGATCAAGGTCACATGGAACCTTGCCTCGAACGGTTCTAGAATTAGGGCATCCACAGCTTCTCTGGGAAACCTGTCCCATTGTCTCACCACACTCATGGTAAAGAATTTCCTGCTAAAATGTAGTCTATGCTACTTCTCCTGTCCTGAGTGACCACCTTAAGAGCTGGAGCTCAAGTCATGGACTAAATGGACTCAATTTTTATGGACAGTGATTTCATGGCAGCAGACCACAGACAAAGAGAATGATATCACATCAGACAGGGCAGATGGTGATGGTTCATGTATTGGACAGTGCAGGACCTGAAAATGATACAGATGATATGGAGTAAAAGGTGTGGATTGTACTAGATCAAAGTAGGATTGTATTTCTCCTTAGCAGCCTATACGGCTCTGCATTTTGTATCTGTTAGTAAAAATATTCACAATAAACGCTTGCCCTGTCATCCAATAAGTAGGCTGAGAGTGATCAACAAAGCAGGCAGGAAGACAGCCAGTGCTCCTTAACTGACCAAAAGGTGTTTAATATTATATGTTGCACTCAGCAAAAGCTTGAGTGAGTGAGGACATTCACGGTTAACTGTTACATGTACGGAAACTTTGGATTTCCGGGATGTGGCTCACATCTGTCTACTGGTAGAAGTGGGAAATAAAGTCCTTCTTCACTTTGCTTTCACATGTAGCTTTTATTTCACCTTTTAAACTGCTTTATTTGTCAGTCCATGAACCTTCTGGCCTTTTTATCTAATTTCTCTTTGACTCACAGGAGAGGACAGTGAGCAAGTGTAGTGGTTTTAAGGTCAAATTATGCATTACTCCCTAATTTCCTTTCTGTGAGATAACAGTTAGGAGACAGCAAAGCAAGCACAAAACTTGAAGAATATAATGAAGTTTATTAATAGACCTAAGAGAAAAGGAAAGGAAAAAACAATCAGAACAAAACATTTAAAACTCTCTTTTCCCTCTCTCTTCTTCTCTCAATCCATGTTGCAGTTCTTGAAAAGGGAAAAGGGTTTTCTTCCCGCTTTACATGGTTCTCCAAACTGCCACCACCTACAGCAGAAAACAATCTGCAGTAATGTAATCTCTTATTTCCATAAACCCTTTCACAGTTCCTCCAACTGTAGAACATGGGCCAGCTCATGGGGTTATTACTCTTCCAAGGATGAGTAATTGTAGCTTGAATACCAAGGCTTTTCTTCGCCACCAGGTTTTAAAAGCCTCTGTTGCTTTCAGACATAGTCTGGCATGGGCATTTCTTCACAACCTTTATAAGCTACACATCAAATTGTTCATCCCCCCATGCATTTTAAATGGATTAGAGAGACGAACTGTGATATTACAATATTCATACCACGGCAAGGCAAGAAGTCTTTTAAGCTGCCCACAAGGACGACACAGCACTGCCTTTTTTCCTCCCATGGCCATCTTAGGTTTGTCTCACATGACGAGGTTTCCTCTTTCTCTCTCTGGCTCTGGAATTGCCATGGTGAGATGTGTTACTGTCCCACTCCGCCGCTGGTTACAGGACTGTCTTCTTCAGTTCAACGTGGAGTGCGTGCTGGGCAGCTGCAAGCTGCAGGCTCCTCCGTCAGTCTCCTGCTGGTCCTACGTGGAACAGAACTGGTCCCAGAAAGACCGCATCAGAGAGCCTGAGAGGTACCTCTCCCAGCACCCAGGGTCCATGCTGCGGCTTGGGAAGGTGGGGGGCAGGAGGGCAGGACTTCCCAGCCCAGCGGGCTCCGGGCCCCTGGCTCCATCTCCTCACCCACGCTGGATTGGAAAAAAACCCCACAACTTCTGCCTTCCACAGGGTTTTATAGGTAACATTGAGAGAAGCTCCAATTGGTCCAGAAAGCTATCTGTCTATTTAGGGTCAACCCACTACAGCAAATCATTCAGTGGATGATCAGCTGCTGGGTGAGGACAATGAAACACAGCACCTTAGTAATAAAAATATCAATTGTTTTAAATACAAGAGTATGTGATTTTATTAATTACATTTTCTAATATTGAGAGACCTGAGAAATGAGGGGTTTTTTGCATTTATTCAGACAAAAGTCCATTTAAGTATTACTGAACATTAGTCTTTGTAAGCATCTAATGAACACAGGTAACTCCTCTGGGCACTTCTACAGCACTGATGATGCCAAATGAATCAAATAGGACTCTTCTCTACAGCCCCTGATACACTTCTAGGACAAGACAGGATAGGAAGTTACTTCAGGCAAATTTTCAATGAATCAGATTTTGTAATTGTCCTCTGTTCTCAAGAAAACTGGATGCTTTTTATGTTATTACAATTTTTTCTTTATGGTTGATTAGCTTTTCTATTAGAAATTAACATTTAGAGGCACCTTTTTCAGGCTTATAATAATAGACTGG
This sequence comes from Rhipidura dahli, assembly GCA_013399225.1. Lineage (NCBI taxonomy): Eukaryota > Metazoa > Chordata > Aves > Passeriformes > Rhipiduridae > Rhipidura > Rhipidura dahli. The sequence goes on along the minus strand of VXAC01001107.1, from coordinate 163,334 downwards.
ATAAGATGGAACTGTACTATCCTAGTGAAGGACTAATCTTGTAAAAAAATCTATGCTGGCAATCCTGAAAAACTGTGTGACCCAGGTAAGAGAAAGGAGACTTTCTTGCAAAATATTATACACAAAATAATATAAGGAAAAAGCACTGACAAAGTCAGATACAACCTGACACCCTTATTAGGGTGATGACAGCAGCCCAAATGAAGTGATCCAATTGAAGCAATGATCCAATGGAAGGTCCAGTCTCCAGCTGAAGGTCCATGGTGGCTCTTGTCCCCTGGTCACCCAGCAGACAGGGCTGAGGTTGGGCACTTCGAAGGGCAGCTTATATCCAGGTGGGAATGGCCGACTCCTCCCTCCTGGGTGGAGCATCTCACAATAGGATGAGGTCAGTCCATGAGTCATGTGGTGGTTTCTTGATGGCCCATTGTCTGCTATCAGGGGTGGGTCATTAGCAGGTGATAACAGCTGGTGGTAATAGAATACTTAAATACTTCTATTGTAACCTAGAACAAGTACAAAACTGAAAGAGAAGTTGACACACTTATCAGAAAACTAATTTTCTTATGTTTTGAAACTTATGCATCCTTCTCATCTGACTGCAACTAGTTTTGGGGAAGGCATTCAAACCTTTATTTATATAGTAGGAGTAGGTAAGCAAAAATTTCAAGCACTGAAAAAAAAGAGGATAAAAGGTTTAACTAAACACACCAACTCTTGCACAACTATCGAATATGGTTTTTATTAGTAGTGTTTTCATGCTTTGCATTGGAATTGCAAATATAATGAAGTTTAAAATACTGAAATTATACCCCAACATACAATATTTTTAGGTTTTGGGTTTTTTTTTTTAATGTGAAAACTTATATCCAGTAGTCTAACATAAATCTGTTTTATTATCTTCTCTGAAATCAGTGGAAGCAAATTGTAAAGAACTGGATATCCAAATTCAAAATTCAGATAAAACTTACAAGAATAAGTATCCAGGCATTCTTTTTTAAATTGAGTGCTCATGGGCATAGAGGAAGACAGAACAGTTGCTTATAGGAGACACATTTGTTCTTCTTATCAGGTCAAATAAATGAAAAAATATTAACAAAGCTCAGACAAACAAAATTTTAAAAATCACATATACTAAAATTAACGAGTTTGATATAATCAACATGAGGTTTCTGTACTGTAACATAAATTTATATGAAATTACTCAATAATTTAAACACTATTTCACAAAACTACTCTTTTAAATTAGTATTTCCTAAAATTATGAAGTTCCTTTAGAAAACATTTTGAAATTATGTAAAATTTCTATTGGTTACTCATTTCAGTAATGTTCTTTTATGCTCAGGCATTAGTGATCACTTTCCAGAGTAGTGAAACACTTTTAGACTTGGTCTGTTCAAGGTGAAGTTGTCCACAGAATGTCTAATATATGCTAGTTAGAAGATCAAGAAATGAAAGAAATTGTTTATAAGGACATGGAACACAAATTGTCTTCATGAGGTATGTTCACATGAAAAATAGATATTCAGTGTCCCTCCCAAGTAGGCAGTAATACAAACATCCATGTAAAACCAAGAAATTTGTTATTTCCATTTTGCATCAGTTTAACAAGGTAAATTGCAAAGTTGTGTACATAGAGTGAAATAACTACATACATCAGTAAAACTTGGGAGAAAATAGCTGAATTATAGCCCTGATGAAAATGACTCAAGTAACCATAAGCCAGAACTGCATTCTCACTTGCCAATTAATCAAAATGCCCCCATGGCCCAGAACTGAAATACATTAGAAGACATGTAGCCTACAAAAGAGGGAAGTGACTGTCATTTTCTGCACTGCACAGATAAGGCCACACCTGGAAATTATTTGAGCCTCCACTTGAAGAGAGATTTCAAGACATTTGAGAGTGTCCAGTGGAGGACTATCACAGTGGTCAGGAGCACTGATTTATACATTCCAATGAAAAGGGTTAGAGCTCAAGAGCTGCTTGAAACAGTGACCACAGTGCGTGTGGGAGAAACATTTGTCAGTGCCAAAAACAGTAAACAAGAAATGTCAAAGTCATATCTGAGTGGTCAGGGGCTTTTGGGCCATCACTTAGATCTAAAGATTGAGCCTGGTGGCCTTGATCAGTCAGAAGGAGATGAGGTTAAGAGGTACAGTATTTATAGCTATGTAAGATCTCATGTTGATAGAGGCTGGATGTTGGATCACATGACTTCCAGAGACTTCCTCCAAACAATACTGCTGTGATTCCATGAAGGAAATCAAAACTGAAACAAAAATAGCCATGGATAGACAATTTAGCTGTAAACCAAAACAATCAAAAAGGCAACTTGTCTTATTTGACTGACCTGAGAGTGCAGATTATCAGAGTTGGTCTGTGCTTGCCTCGGTTTCGGCTGGTTTTATGTTATTTGCATTGGTGGCTGGTTGCCAAGTGATCAGTGAGGCCTCACCTGCTCCAGCTGAAGCTCTATAAATGCCATCCATAGTAAAAATGTGACTAACCTTTATGTCAGTCTGCCTGCGAGATGATAAGAAGAAAGCAGATTCATGAGAAAATACATGAAAAATTCTCAGGTGGAGCCCAGGACTAAGAAACCTGCTGCATAAATACCATCATCCTCTTTCAGTGCCAAATGAGAGAGGGCTGATGGCAATTTGCTCTAACTGGAAGTAAGCAGCAAGGGCTGGCTGCCCTGCATGGGAAGCTGAGGAGTCACACAAAAACAGTCCAGAGAACTGTCCTTGCTTGCAAGGAGCCAGGTTGAAGAGCCAGAAAGATAGGATCAGAAACATGTTTGGCAACAGTATTCACAGATTCCTTATTTTGCCCAATGACAGTGAAGTCTGCCATAATCTGTATTTTCTTATAACNAAGAGGGATGGGGTGTGTGTTATTATTTATTTTCAAAAGTATTTTTAACTGAACTTCATTTTAATCATTTATTGCTTAATTATGCATATGTGGTGGGTTGACCTTGGCTGGACATCAGGTGCCCACCAAATCTGCTCTATCACTGCCCTCCTCACCTGGGCAGGAGAAAAAATATAGCAAAAGGGTCATCGGTTGAGATCCCTGGGCAGGGAGAGATCACTCACCAATTACTGTCACAGACAAAATAGATTCTGCTTGGGGAAATTAATTTATTGCAATCAAATCAGAGTAGGGTAATGAGAAATAAAAAAAGCTTCAAACATGTTTTCTCTCATCCATCCCCTTTTTTTCCCCAGCTCAACTTCCCTCTTGAGTTTTCTGCTTCTTCCCCCCAAGTGGCTCAGAAGGAAAGGTACTGCTGGTTGTGGTCAGTTCATCACACTGTCTCTGCTGCTGCTTCCTCCTCATACTCTTCCCCTGCTCCAAAGTGGGCTTGCTCCCAAAGGAGGAAGTCCTCCATGAATTTCTCTAATGTGAGCCCTTCCCACAGGAGACAGTTCTTTACAAACTGCTGTGGCTTGGATCCAGCCCACAGAGTGCAGTCCTTCAGGAGCAGACTGCTGCCTGCAACATGGGTTCCCTGCAGGGTCCCACATCCTGCCAGCAAATCTGCTCCTGTCTCCATGAGGTCACAGGTCTTGCCAGGATCCTGCTCCAGTGAGGACCTCCCACAAGGTCACTGTCTCCTTCAGGCTTCCACAGTCTCCAGCACAGGGTCCTTCAGAGTGTGCAGAGGGACGTCTGCTTCACTCTGCTCCTCCAGGGGCTGCAGGGGCACAGCTGGCTCAGCATGATCCTCTCCCTGGGTGCGGAGGAATCTTGGCTCTGGTGCCTGGAGCACCTCCTCCCCCTCCTTCTCCACTGACTTTGGTGTCTGAAGAGTTGTTCCTCTTACATGTTCCTCTGCTCTCTGGTTGATGTTGAGCAGCATTTTTTCCCCTTAAATCTGTAATCCCAGAGGCAATACCACCACTGCTGATGGACTCAGCCTTGGCCAGCATCAGGTTCATCTTAGAGCTCGCTAGAATTGGGTTTGACAGACATGAGGGAAGCTTCTGGCTGCTTCATACAGAAGCCACCCCTGTAGCCTGCCCTCCTACCAAAACCTGTCCATGCAAATGTGATACACCACAGTATGAAAAGAGAAGACAATACTCCAAACATAGAAAGATGAAAGGATAACAAATTTATCCAAACACCAGTGTTGTGGAAACTGTCTTTATAATCTTAGTTTCACTGGGTTAATGGATATTAGGGATCCTTAGAATTACACTGTGGAACTTGAGCAGTAATGGTGAGTTAAGATCATAGTTTTAATAACAGTGACCAGATGAAATATATCCATATCCTAAAATTCTGTAGTACAGAGCCACAGCTGTATCAAAATTCAGGTTTCCCTTCATAGATTATTTTATTTAGTTGGTCCTGTGCTTCTGAGTAATGTCAAGAGCATCTGAAGTAAAATAAATTCTGCAATGATTATACTTAACATTTTATTTGATCCTGCAAAATTACAGTTCTTAGTGATAGCTTTCTTATGAAAAGGAGAGAAAAAATGCAAGTAGAGCAAATCAAATTACATCCTGTCAGAGTTTTGCAGTTTTGTTTTCCACAGTATCTAAGTATTTAACATTAACTTTAATCACAAGTAATATTTTCTTTATTTTTAATTTGAAGCATTTATGTTCCAGTTGCATATTTAGAGAATTCCTAAGACCAATTAAGAATGCATGAAACTATTACTTCCAACATGGAAGAGCAGCAAGTCATGAGCCTGAGAGTTTCTTAACCTTCTTTGCAAATATGAAGCTACAATAAAATCTAAAACAAAATCTTCCCTGAGTCCATAGGACTAAGGAATATCCTCACTGCAAATGAGATTCAGAATATCATGTTCCATTCATTGCTGCAGGAAATTTCTACTTTTAGAAATCCCAGACCTTAAGACAGTAATTTTAGAGAAGTTTCTAAGAAAAAAAAATCTCTGATAAATGCACAAATATTCCCCCTATCTTTTTACACATGAAACTCTGAATAAACTCATTGCTTTTCCTCTTCTATATTTTTACTGCCATTTTCTCCCAACTCCTTTGTATTAATCAATAAATATTTTTAGCAGAATCAACTCTGCAAGGAGTGTAATCTGTCTTGATAACAGCATAATTTACTGGGCCAGTAGCTAATAAAAACAAGCAGACATTGCAGTACTGCTATTCAAAACAATGTTTGAATTATAATGTCCTTTTGAGGGATTTCAGCAAACTTTTAATGAGTATTAAGCTGGTAGTATGTTGTGTAGCACTTTGAAATGTCATGTTAAACTTTTTTGGGCTGATGTAGAATGCTGCAAAAAAATTCTGAAGAGCTAGGTCTACTGACTAATCTGCAGCTGTCAGATTTTCATTTGACATACATATATTGCATCTCAGTGCAACAACAGAATGAAATTAAGTTTGCTGCAGAATGCTAACTCTCATCTCATGATCTATTATAAGAACAGCAATTGATAACAAATGAAGGACCTGATGACTAGGAACAGGAAAAATTTAGAAAATGAAGACCTTTAAAAAATGTGGTTTTCCCTGAAACAGTGGGACCTCTGTACACAACACTATGTCTAAGAGATCCCTGCTGATATTTACTGGTTGTCTGTAACTTTTAATATAATCCTTGTACAATTTGTATAGCTCCTAATTCCTTAAATGTAACTGCTATGGTTCTTTCTCCATATTCTTTCATGATACTCATTTCACTGTGATATAGTTGCCATTTAAAAAAAAAAAAAACCTGTCTGCTTCTGCATGTCCATAAGATCTTACATAAAGATATGGACATGCAAATGCAGACAATTTTAGATATATATATATACACTTAACAGTTTTACCAAAGAAGCAAATCCCGCAGAGAAGACAGCTTTGCTTCTTTCCATTCTTAAAGAGGGAGAGATATCTTAGAGCAAAACAAATAAACCAACAAAATCAAATAAAGACAGAGGGAGAATATTCCAGACATGTATTTTTGTGATATAGGGCCTAAATATTGCAACCATTTTGATAGGTCACTTACAGCTCACTCACCTGTAGAAATATAGAATGGTTTGTGTTGATGGTACCTTAGATATCATCCAGTTCTAACTGTCCAACCAAGGGCAAGGATAACACCTACAAGACCATGCTCCTCAAAGCCCCATCCAACCTGGGTATGAACACTTCCAGGGATAGGCCATCCACAACTTCTCTGGGCAACCTGTTCTAGTGCCTCACGTCCCCCACAGTAAAAAAATTTCTTCCTAAGCTCTGATCTAAATTTTTCCTCTTACAGTTTAAAACCATACCCTCTTGTCTTATCACTATCTGCCCATGTAAAAAACCCTCTTTTTTATAAGTTCCCTTTAAGTACTAGAAGGCTATAACATGTTCCCAGAGCCTTCTCTTCTCCTGGCTCAAGAACCACAGCTACATCAGCCTGTCTCCATAGGAGAGGTGCTTCAACCCTCTGATCATTTTTGTGGTTCTTCTCTGGATTTGTTCCAACAGGTCCACATCTTTCTTGTGCTGAAGACATGGCCTGGACTTGGGTGCAATACTACAGGTGGAATCTCACAAGTAGAGGGGGAGAATCACTGCTCTCAACCTGCTGGCCACTCATCTCTTCATGGATCACAGGAAGAAGTTGGCTTTCTGGGGTGCTGGTTGGCATGCTTTCTGGCATGCTGTTTGCTCATGTCCAGCTTTTCATCCATGAGAACCCTCCTATCCTGCTTCACAGAGCTGCTACCAATGAGTTCTTTCCCCAGCCTGTGTTCATATCTGGGATTGCCCTGAACCAGGTGCAGCCTGTCGCACTTGGACTTCTTGGACTTCATGAAGTTCCCATGAGCCAACTTCTCAAGTTTGTCCAGGTCCCTCTGAATAGCATCCTTTCCTACTGTGGCAACAGCACCACTCAGCTTTGGGCCATCTGCAAACTTGCTGAATGTGCACTCAGTCTCGCTGTCTGTGTTGTTGATAACAACACTGAAGAGAACCATCCCAAAGACAGCACCCACGGGGACACCACTTGTCCCCAGCTTCTGTGTAGATACAGAGCTAGTGACCACAGCTTACTGGCTGTGTCCATCCAGTCAAGTTCTAATCCAGCAAATAATCCACCTTTCCAATCTGGAGATAAGAATGGGATGTGGGACCATGTCAGAGGACTTACAGAATTTTTTGGTTGGTCTTCTCTTGTCAAACATTGCAGTTACCCTGTCATAGAAGGCACCAGACTGGTGAGGCACAATTTTCCCTTGATAAAGCCATGCTGGCTGTGTTGAATGTGCATTGTTTCCATGAGGATGTACTCCATGATCTTAACAGGCACAGAGGTGAGGCTCACTGATCTGTAGTTCCCTGGATCTTCCTTTCTCCCTTTTTTAAAAATAGGAGTTATGTTTCCCTTTTCCCGGTCCCTGGGGACATTGGCTTACTGCCATGACTTTTCACATATGCTTTTTGGCAACAACATCAGCCAGTTCTATTAGGACTCGTGGATATATGCACGTCATCAGGCCCCATAGACTTGTGGGTTTTCAGTTTCATTAGTCTCAAACCTTCACTTACAGCGGTATATAGTACCAGTATGTGAAGCAAAAGTTTAACTAAACACAAACATTTGAACAATTATCAAATATGGTGTTGAATAGTACTTTTTTCACGTTTTCTGGAATTCTAAATCAGAAGAGAGTAGCTACAGGAAGTCAGAGAGAATCTCAATAACATATATCCAAGTAGCATAATTGTTCTGGACTATATCCAAACTTTGCTAGTGAAATAGAATTTAGATATTTTGGGGTAATGATATTACAATAAAGAGAGATAATGTTTTGTCTATAAAAGAGATACTATCTAGTTATTCTTTACTGGATTGTAAAATATGATCGTATTTCCTATCATTGCCTGAAAATATTCCATCAATTTTAAGCTATTTGATATCATGGCTTGATAATGATATCTTGCAGGGAAAAAAAAGTAGATTTATTGTAAGCTTTATGAGCTCATACAGGCAGAGAATAACAATTATAACTATGCTTTGTTGCTACAAGTGAAAAACATCTGCTAATTTCTTCAAGGATAAAAGGAACATTCATGGTTAAAGGTGTGATATATCAGTTTTAGTTAATGAAAAATATAAGTGTTTACACATCATTTTCTACTATGCTGATGATACTATTATTCAAACATAATTGAATATGAATAGAAACTATAATTATTTCTTCTTATACAAAGCCTTCAGTTCTAGATGAAATTTTCACTGTTTCTGCTAGTTCCAAGTGAAACATTTAGGACTTGATATCACTATCCTCTTAAATCATGACAAGAATCCTTACAAGATCAAAAAGATTTGAGGTGAGTCTTCTTTTACTGAAACAGAGGTATTCCACTCAGATATGAAGGTTTTTGGCAACTTGGATGCACACAAAATTTACCCTAATGAACTTTCTGAAAAGAAACTTTGGGAAAGTGGATTTTTTCTGTGTAAGGAACAGAAAAATGCAAAGCATTCAACTAAAAAGAGAATTGTATATTTTAAAAAGTTTTTTTTCTCCTCTCACAGTTTAGCTAGTAATATTTCATTTTATCTGAACCTGTGAAAAGAACACAACCAATTATTTTATAATATACTCATGACACCCTCACCCTCAAGCACGCCCTGCAGCTGGGCCCTCCCTGCAGCTGGAGATTTAGATAGCAGCATGTTTATGTGGGAGTTCTCTCCAAGTTGCCAGATTCCTTCTGATGACAACTTCTCACCAGGTGAAAACAAAGCTAGACCTGTTCTAGCTGGGTGGTTAATGACCCCTAGCTGAGCTCGCCTCTGGGACTGGGAGGGTGCCTGTCCCTCCTGTGAGAACTGCCCCACCCCACCTTGTTCACCTGCCTTGTTCACAGTGCTCCCAGGTACCGCTTAAATCTTCTGCAGTTGCCCCTGGCAATGTCCTCACCACATCAGCCTTGCTTGCAAGCACTGCAGACTCTTGGTGGGTTCTCCACTCAGGTTCCCCAAATTCCAGGAGCCCTGTGCCCGACCCAGTCCAGTGTTCAGTCCCCGGAACTTACTGTAGCTGCTGTTGCTGCTCACCTCACTAACTTTTTATATAGTCCAATCATCACTTAGCATGACAGTTTCAAAGGGCGAGTTTTCTTCTGGTAATCAAGTGATCTTTTCCCACATGTATATTTTTACAATTGAGTTATCTATAACAATTTTATTATAAAATATTAATTAGAATGTCTTAGGGTGTTATTAATTAATTTACTGAGCTTCCTTTTCCATGCAACATGAATTTTATCTGTGAAAAGCCATTACTGAACATACTGGAAATGTATTTTATTTAACTTTACATTTTGAAGTGTGAGAGCAGGAGAGACAGTGATGTCCATTGCTGAATATAGGATCTGAAGTCTTGACTCCAAGTGAACCACTTTCATGGATAAAAACCAGGAAGAAAATAAGTCTCATCCCTCCTTCTCCCAAGTACTTTGTAGTGTTTTCAATAGATAATCAATGTATATGTCAAAGGTAGATAAAAGTTCTTTAATTACTGTGGATTTCTCCCTTAAATTGTGAGTGATTTTGCAATTACTTTAGTTTATTTACACTAAAGGTAACCTTTATCACCTTAACCTGTGTCTGGTGAAGCATGAAAACTCCAGGCATCCATTCATTGTCTTGTTTATTCTTCAAATTCAAGATTATTAAATTGACCTTTTGCTTTCATTAAAAATGGACTCTTGAAATAAGTTAAAAATAAAATTCAAACCATTAAATAACAATTATTTCCAGGTAGGACTGAATTTCTTTTAAACCACCAGGAAAATTAATCCTGTACATCTGGTCCAAACCAGTAAAATTTCAATGTTTATCTCACTTAAAATAGATGAGGATTTGACTAGACAGGTTGCTTTTCTTACTGTATCTGTAGAATAGCTAATTATGCATTATATAGTTTGTGAGTTTGTGTGGTATTTATTCTAATATATTCTTCATTTTGATTATTCCCTACAGGCACTCAAACAAAGATATTTTCATCATTCTTATTTTTTTCTAACTTTACACCACATACTTGTTTAATTTCGTTTTCAATTCTGCCACAGTTAAATGATAGGCAATTTTATGAATATCAGTTTCCAAGGAATATGATTTTCTAGGCACTTTCATAAATATCAGTTTCTAAGGAAAGCAACAGCACTTTATTAAGTGTTTCTATCATGGAAACACAATTCTGGGACTCCATAAATAATTTGGACTTTAGTTTTTTGTTGTTTTGTTTGGTTTTTGTTTTTTTTTTTTTTTTACCGCATCAAAATATAATGAGAAATCAATAAGAAATCTGCACCTAAAGAAATTCCTTAAGGCTACTTTACTTTGAATGAAATTTGCCTTCCCGAGGGCTTTCACTTCAGTCTAGTTCTCTTATTACAACCCCAAGCAAAATGGATAAATTGGGGGTTTGGAATCAGAGCACATCTAGCACCTATAACTCAGGCATTGATGAGAGAATGTGGAATCTCCATATGCAGAGATACTGAAAACCCAACTGAACTTGTTACTCACCAGCCTGTGTTAGCTGACCATTTTTTGAGCTGGGAGTTTGAAATATAAGGTTTACTTTTCTGTCTCAAAGAGGGTCCCTTTCTGTCTCAAAAATTCTCTGACATCTTGATTCTATGATCCTATAAAATGATCCAACATGGTGATAATTAATTTTTGATAGGTCAAAGTAATTTCCTATTAAATTTAATTTATCAAAAATGATTTTAAAATCTGTTTTTTATCCTTACTAGCTATGATACTCTTTGAAGTGTTAAAACTTTGTTTCAATTTTCAAGGATTTAAGGATATTTAATTCATAAATTTAACAGAACTTCTGTTGAACCTTCTTTCTGGGGAAAAAAATCTCAAGATAAAAAATATTTTTAATAATTCTGTATGGTTTTGAACATGTCCTGATGGCATGATTTTCAGTACTGATGTACATTGAAATTGAGTAATTGGTATCAAGCCTCTAAATATAATTTCCTGAGCAGGCATCTCTTCCCCCCCCACCCCCCATTTTTTCCCTAATCCACTTTGAGCTTAAGGTAGGGCTCATATGCCATCCTAGAATCCCACAGGATACCTCTGTAACTCAGGGAAATGTACTAACAGACTCTCTTTATAGTGCTAAAATAATTCTAATGTCATTGTTGTACAAAATTTCCTCTGATATAATTTCATCCATCTAAGTGAATACCAAAGAAAACCATATTTGGATAGTTTGGACCAACGACCATATAACACATAAAATGAAAATTTCTTTACAATTTATACATGTAGGAAGCTAACCTGATTCTCGTGCTACCACAGCAGCTGATCTGGATAGTTCCTATATGTATATAATACAACAGACACACTTTGTTGTCTGCTGTTCATTAATTGATGTACATCTGAAACTGTAGATGTGACCCAAGAGCTGCATCCAAGTAAGCAAAGGATGCAAAACCTTACCATTTTCTGCTACTTTGAAAAACTGCAAAGAAATGTCCTTAGTTATTCCCTTCAAGTCATGAAAGGAAAATTTTCTGCTAGGAAAATATTCTTTCATAAAAGTCACTTCCACAGTCTTGTAAAATATCCTTAAAAAGCATAAAAACACAGGCTTTCAAGAACACATCCACCTAATTCATACTTCTAATTGTGGCCAAATTTCTACTGAAAGTTCTTTAAAAATATGTTAAAATTAAGATGTTTTTGGCTTTGGAGATACAGTGTTTTCAAAAAAAATTTTACTTATATATTTTACTCACCAATCTAACATACTTATGCAAATACATCTGCTTCTTTTCGCAGTATATTTATATATTCATTTCTCATTTAACTCAGGACTCCTCACAGTGTTGATAAGTATTACTTTACAATTTCCATGTTCCCTAACACTGGCAATTGAGCTGTTAAGTTGATTTGTGCTTATCCTAGCAAAAAAAAGAAAAATCAGTGAATGCTTTTGAATCTTTTGGTAATGCTGCAGGAAGAATTTCAGCCCTTCATTTGCCCTCTTCCTCTTTCTCATCCCCTGTTATTTTGTGTCATAATGCATCCTTACAGAGTGATGTTTCCTTCTGTACAAGTCAGCAAAAAAGAAATTGCATAGCCTACTTTGGCTTCTTTTCTTTGCATTAACTATGTCAGTTTTGATTTGTTATTTTTCAGAATGTTTCAAGCACTGCCGTAAATACTGAAGTATTTTATCCTTACAGAAGAATTTTTATTTTTTTGATTTAGAAAGGCATATTAATATTTTGCTGTTACTTCTGCACAAGTGAGAAGAGCAGATTAATATTGCAATATTGGTATTTATTGAGAATGTTTTATACAAGATACTGAGAGAAATCATGTCTTTTCTTTGGAGTTTTTCTTGAGTCTATATTTAGCTTTTCTTATTATTAATTAATCAGCTGAAGACCAGCAGTTCTCAAGTTTGTTTACAATAAGTATTGGAATTTAGCAACATGGAATGTTTGCTGACAGAAATGCATATAGTAAAAAAACCCCTTAAAATGCTTTGTATACATATATGACATTTTATTTCAGTCATATTAATAAATCTATCTTTGATATATTTCTTTGTAGTAGCTTGTATAGGGTTTTTTTTTAATTGTCTGTGCTTCAAATAGTGTTGGTAATGCAATGTGTAAAGTTTCTTGTCACTAAAGATGCACTACCTGAGCATACCTCAATACACTTTCTCAAGGTTTTATCCTTTCTATGTAGAAAATCAGCAAACACTCGGGGAACCTCTTCTGTGCAATTTGGAATTGCTAAACCATGAGAAAAATTTTGGCGAGAGAAGCATCTTCCAACAGCAGACAGAAGTGATTGAAACTCCTGATTATATCTGTAAGTTGATCTAGATGTCTACTTGTTTTTTGATTTTGGGACACCATAACAGTATTTGAGTAAGTTGTTCAATAAACTTGCTTAGTGCATTTTACTCAGTTTTTCTGACAATCCTGTCTTTTGATATAGGTAGGAATAGTGCCTCTATGACTGTGTAAGGATTTTCAGTCTTGCAATTTGGTGGCTTACATCAAAAGAAATTCAATCACTTTATTATTCATAGCAGAAGTTGAATAGAAAATTTTATTTCTTGATGTCAGTTCACTCATTTCATGCTTGAAGTACTCTATACTTTTATCTTTGAAATGAAGGTGGCAGACTTGGAGGAAACAACACAAGCTGAGTGGTTTTAAACTCACTAGTTAAGACTTGTTTATGCATATATTTAGAATTGTTAGTTATTACCTAATGCGGTACAAGAGAAGTCCATCTGGATGTAAATCAGATATAAATGCTGTTATAAGGTTTACTTTGTGTTTCCAGCCAGATGGACAGGCTTACATAGTCGCTTTTCACCAACTGCTTCTGCTAAGCTCATTTTGAGACTGTCTGTTCATTCAAATGAACAATTTTGTAAGATAATAAGTTTGAACCGAGACTTTGTGTTTCCTATATAAAGCCACTGACCCGTGGGTGAACAGAGAACAAACAAGTTCCTCTGCAAGTCAGAAAGGGAGTAGCAAGTGTAATTGAAACAATGCTTTTCTTACCTTTGTAATGATTAACCTAGTAAGCAAGAATCACTGCCAAAGGGATACAATGACTTGTGTCAAATTGCCAAGAAAAAGTGAAATTCATTAGAAATAAAAGATAAATTGGTTGGATCTTACAGAAGTTAATCATTTTAATGATAGTGGCACTCCACTGTGCATTCTGTTACTGCCAGTGAAAAAGACAGACACTGTCTGAAAATCAATGCCTACTGCCCAGCACAGATACAGAAGAGACACTGCTGTTACTTGCATTGCTCCCTCACCTTTTGAAAGGGGGGTTTGAAAGAAGTAGTCTAGGGACCTTAGAGGATTATAGATAAAATCCTGAAAATGCTGGCCTCACTGATCACTTGGCGACCAGCCGCCAATCCAAATAATATAAAATCGGCCGAAACCAAGGCAAGCCCAGACCAGCCCTGACAATCTGCACTCTCAGGTCAGTAAAATGAGACAGGTCTCCTTTGTTTTGATTTACAGCTAAGTTGTCCATCTGTGGTTTTTTTGGTCTGTTTCAGTTTTGATTTCCTCCACAGAATTGCAGCAGTACTGTGTGGAAGAAATCTCTGGAAATTGTTTGATCCAACATCCAGCCTCTAATAGCACTGTCGACATGACATCTTGTCACTATGACTTTGGCTAGCTGAGTATTAAAAATCTCAAAAAATGCAGATTCTATGCTCTCCTGTGTCATGTGCTAGACTATCACCCCAGTAAAAAACCTGAGCTCCCAGACTGTGTCTATTGCCCCCTGCTTGAAGCCATGCTGTGTTTGTAATTTCTCCTCACACAGCTGTAAACAGCGCACACCTTAACCTCCTCTCCTAATCGATCAAGGCCAACAGACTCAGTCTCTAGTTCTAAGTGATGGCCTAAAGCCCCTGACCATATATGACCAGGTATGACCTTTAAATTTTTTTCTTCCTTTTTTTGGATTCCTTTTGTGGCCCTGAAAAATGTTTCTCCCACGTATATTGTGGCCATTGCTTCAAGCAGCTCTTCAACTCTTAACACTTTGAATGAGACCCAAGTGCTCCTGGAGAGTTTCTTCCCTCAGGGGCTCTCAGGCATATCTCACTTGAAGTTATGACCCTCAGAACTGTAGTCTTTTTTATTTTTCTCCAGTATATCTGCCCAGTCTGTCATACTGCACACCAGTCTACCCGTTTAGAGATTTTAAGCAAGGAACTAAACAAAATACTATTTTTTAAGTGCCTTAATAATTAAAAACGCTCAAAATAGATCTCAGACTATGGGTATTCTTATTCCTGATTCTCTAAATGGAATTTAACACTCAGGCTTTGAATGCTTGCACTTAATTCCCCATTTCACTGTGGTGAATGGAGCATAACCTCACAATGGTTGTTCAGATCATTAAGAATCAAATTATACAAGCTGTAGGAGAGTGTACATTTTAAAAATAAAAGTCTGTTTGCTTCACAATCATCTTTTTTTCTTCCTTTCAGAATAATTTCAAATGTTTATTTCCTTTGAATATTCTACTTACACTGCATCCCATTTCTGACCAAATTTAAGACATTTTGCAATTTTAAAAATATATAATTAACTGTAACCCTTCTTTTCAGACTGAAAACATTTAACTGGCTTTTAAAAAATAATACATATTGAAAAACAATTCAGTAAAATTCAAATTTTTTTTACAAATATATGCCCAAATGCTATAGTAATTGTTTTGATATATGACAGACAAAATATTTTGGGATATATCATCTTTTTTGTAATGCAAATGGTAAAATTTAATTTTGTGTAAGTCCTGCAAAAATAGCTTTTCTTACCTCGCTGCTATAACAGCATTGTTGTCAAAATAAATTACATATCAAAGCCTTTCACTTCTGAGCATAGCTTTTTTTTTCTTTTTCCTGTCTACACAAAAGCCAAAATGGAATAACATACTTTAATGAACTCTATCTTAAATGACTGCCCTAGGCAAAATGCAATTTAAGTACAAAGAATAAAATGAAACCTTAATATGTGTCACTAATCAAAAATGTACAAATGAATCCTGATTTTTGACAAGAGTTGGTACAAACAGCCTGTTGCCTCAGGAAGACAGCACTCTCACCAAAATTATTATAGATAATTCTACTATCAGCAGCATGTGTGTTTTATATTAGATGCATTTTCCTTCTGAACTCTAGAGGCTCAGTTCAATAGTTGTGCTCTTCTACTCTCTGTTTTTCCCCCATGGATTATGGGAGGGAAAAAAAAGGGAAACCTTATACTCAAGTAGACTTGCTTGTGTTTATTATTACTTCTACCCTCTCAGTCTACTGCAGTTTTTTGTATCCTTTTTTATAGAAAAAAGGAGAGAAAACTTCAAATTCCTTCTAATTTAAAGATAAAGATAAAAACAGACTAGCCTCGGTTTCATAATACAACATTTCCAAATTACCCACCATATGAATTGGTACTTAATTACTGACCAACTGAGTATCAATTCTTCAGTATCTATTGGGCTTTCATATCCAGACAGTTGATGGTAAAATATTTTATTTTCCTTTTATTCCAAATATCTTGAGTTCCAAGAACGTCAACCAATTCGTGCAAAGCTAGGAGTAAAACTGTATTAATATTCCATAATTTGTATAGTCTATCAATGAAAGATAGTAATTTTTTCTCCACTTAGGATAAAATACATTATGCTTTATTGTCTTATTAAAATGAGTAATTAAGCAGGTTTTTGTTAAAAGACATATAAATTAAGCACTGGTTTATATTTTTTTTTCACTTTCTTTCCAAAGTCTTTCATATTCTTCTGATTTAAAAGATGTCTTAGTACTATGAATACCTCATTAAATTATTTGCTTTTGCAGAGATACTCTTACATGACTTATTTTTCATATGTCAAAATTTAAGCATCGGTGATTATACAGGAAATTCAAGCATTCTTTTCATGAAAGGAAGAATACTTTTGCTCCAAACAGTAATGCCAGGTAATTATCTGTGAGTAAGATTTGTTGCCTAATTATATTCTACAAAGAGTTACTGTTGCTCTTAGAGAACCAGATGATGGCCCAGCCTGTTTATCTCTCTTTTTTCTTTAGAGCTGGAGTGGAAGCAGAGATGTTACAGTGTGCAGATTTTTTTTACTTCACTTACTCAGTTTAGTAGAAAGTATGAGTGACACACTTTAAAAGCATGAGAGACATACTTGCAGTTTGGAGGGAATGGTGATGGAAAATGTTCCTTCCCAGCCAAGAAATTGCTAATTGGAAGGTGTATTTTTGTGAACATTTAAGTCACAGACCATGCATAGGAAAACTGCTTCATCGCATATTCAGGGCTCATGGTAAACTTACAGTTGGAGTCAGATTCAAAATAGAACTTTATAAATTTAAACTCATATCTTGCTGAGTTATATTTTGACATTTAAATTTAGTAGGATTGTTAACTTTTTCATGTTGTGGTTTCTATTTGTCGCTAATAGGAAAAACATAATTGAAAATAATTTCTGAGAAAATCATATATTTTATTTATGGATTTTTAATATTTTTAACTATAGCATCATATTCTTTTTAAGCAATATACATGTTTTACCTCTCAATCTGAGTAGCCTAAAAGTAATATCCTGCACATTAAAGTGGTGAAATTTAACAGACTTCTAAGTAAATCAACACGAATGAATGTAAAACGTGAGTCCCAGCCACAAGAATGTGTTCTTTAGGTCAAAAGGATTAATGATTTAATTAATCTTAAAATCTGGGTATTATAGGGGTGTAGGTGTCTTAGTCTTATAAATTATAAAATGTAGCCTACGTGTGTTTAAATCTTCAACCTGTCTTGTTCTTCCATGCTTATACCCTGTGTATGCTATACTTTTGTTTATTAAATTATTTTTTTATCAAGTGAAAGAAATATCCTTAAGTATAAAACAGGATTAACACTTACAGAATGTAGGGAAACTCCAACACCCATTATACACTAAACATCAAAAGAAGTTAATGCCTTGCTGCCCTCTAATTCACCTCATAGAAGCAGTGTCCTTATTCTTTAACATGAGCTTACTGAAAATTTAGCTGAATGATGGAATGCTCAGCAACATATTTTATGTATTTTTCTTCTTCATTTTCCATATATGGAAGAGTTCTTGAAATTTCTTGCTGTTGTAGTGGACTGCTTTACATTATTGGAGAGCATTAAACAGGTAAATAGCTAAAGGATGCTCAGTCATGAACAGGCAATAGACTAATTATTATTTTGGATTATGTGGAGGTGGGCTTGGATTTCAGTCACTAACTTTTACTTATTTTATATATATATTCTAGACCTAAAAGATTTTTAAGTCATTCTATTATAATTCTGTAATTTACTAGTAATTCTGTAAGAGTACTTCCATAGCTCAGCTGCTGGTAAACCAAGAGATGCACTTATCTGACCTAAATGAATAGGCCTAAATACCATAATTTCTTGAAAAATTTGAGCAAAATTTCTAAAATTAACTATAGCTTCTATTAGAAGAGGAACGAACTTTATCATAGATTTCATATTGCTAATTAATCCTGAAAACGACTGCTATCTGCTTTCAGTTTATGCATACAGCTCTGCTTGATGTCAGAGTTCCACTACTGGGGAGTCTGGAGTCAGGTAATATGTCAAAAGTATTTGGAATGATAACTGCAACATGCATTAAATTAACTGTCTTTTTTTTTT
>VXAC01001107.1:39478-145054 GCA_013399225.1 Rhipidura dahli | reverse complement strand
TTTTTTTTTTTTTTTAATAAAGGCTAATAAAGTTAAAACAAAAATATCTAAAAGCCAGTATCCCTGATATAGGGTTTAAGATTTATCCAGACATATAAGCGTAAGTCTTTTAATACACGGGTTTAAAAATAGTTGAAGACTAAAGGGTGTTACCACATGGCAAGATCAAAAAGCTTGGTGAGGGTAATAAAATCACTGGATTTAGTGAAGAATGTTTATGTTCCCTGAAAAAGAAATGAAAGTGAGAGAAAAGAGGCCTGAACTGGATTTTTGTTCAAGAGCCCTGTCTCTGCAAAAAAAGACTTAAAGAACTGAAATCTAAGGTAACATCAAGATGCAAAGCCCAGCACTTAGCAGTTTTGTTTCTGCATTTTGTCCAAGAAAAGCTATTTGAAAACTCTGATGGCTGGCATTTGAAAACTAATCAGGGCTTTGGTTTTGAGAGAATATTGTTAATTTCATAGGTTCTACCTTGCAGTTAAGAAAAGATAAAGAGGAAGGAAGGAAGGAAAGAAGGAAGGAAGAAAGGAAATCATTCCTTCCCTAAGAGCACAGCAGGCAGGGAGATGCATTAGTGTATCCAGACATATTAATTGAAGAGAAATTGCCACTACATTATATTAGCAAAACCAATATTGTTTTGTTATGTGTATAATCTTCATGATCCTCTTTAAACATCTCCTTGACACTACAGAATAGTTCTCATCTTAGATAAATACTCAAAAGGTCACACATAATATGAACATCTTATGCTTAATTAAAATATTGAAAACCCAAGAAAATTGTGTTGCCACAGACCAAATACATCATGTAACATGTCAATGAGGCCTACCAGTTAATTTTGTCTAAAAATGTCTTTCTGTCAGTTCATCTAATGATTATTTCTCTCATCCTTGTTCATAGAGAAAATTAATCTGGAAGTGAGAATTTCTATAAATATTTCTCAGTCAGCATTTTTTGTTAAGAAGATCTTTATGGGCAAATTACTGTCACATATTTGACTTTGGAACAGGAACATCTTTCAGAAATACCACAAAAAATTAATATTTGCAATGAAATCTCTTTATGATATTTGCTTCTACACTCCAGTTTGATTGTTTTGAAGAAAAATAAGATATAATACTACAAAAAGGTTCCCAAAATGTAGTTCTGAATCCATTTTCTGTAGAGAATATATCATTCTATGAAAATAATATATAGAAGATATTGCCTGAGATATATTCTGATAGTGAATATATAGAATTCCACAAAGGTACATGCAAAAATCTGGGATGGACTAATCCTTTGAAAGAGTATAGGCATGAAGATAAAAACGTAAAAAGTGTGAGAAGAGAAATATCTGAATATTTTTGTGAGTATACTGAATACAAATCATCAGCATGTCCCTGCAGACAGAAAGGCCAATCACATAATAATATATTTTACAAAGAGTGCATACATCTTCTCACTTGCAAGCAGAGTGCTGTGTCAAGTTTTGTCCTCCCCAGTAAAGGAAGCCACCAACATCCTTGAGCAACTTAACTGAAGGACCATCAAAGTCATGTTGGAACATGAGAAAAGGTGAGGTCAATAAAAGGAAAAAAAAGATAGTACTTTGATAATGGTCACCCATGGGAACATGTTTCCTGAAGTGGCTGTGAATCTCCAGCCTTGGAGATTTTCAGAACTCAACTGGACATTGCTCTGAGTAACCTGTTCTCATTGGATCTGTTTTATGTTGAAGGTAACTGCTGGTTACTAGCAGTTAGCTACTGCTAGGTGACTGCTGGTTTTCCTTTCTAAAGGACATGAATCAGAGGTTCTATAGGGTAGGAATTAAACCTGGAAGGTCAGATTTATCCCTGTTGTCACTGCACTTACAAAATCATTGAAGTTAACTAGAGAAGAAGTATTTCAGTACATCACAGGCTTACAGTGATTAAAAGTGCTAGCTAGATGCAACCTCCCAATGTAGTCTTAACCAGGTAAGACTCCCCCAGCCCCGTGGGGACCTTAATTTCTTCTGTTACTTACTTTATTGGTTCTCATATTTTAGAAGAGACACAATGAGGGAAAGGTGTTTAGTAGGTATTGCATTTACTCATTTGGTATGTTTAAAGAAGCCCTGTGGAAACTGGAAGACTTTAATAGTTAATTTTCACAATTTGGGGTAGGTGAAATGGATGAGAAAACCTTATGCTAAAATGAAATAGTTTTCAGTATGCTGCAGGTAACTTCCAAAAAAGAAATCTCCCAGCAGATCAATGTTTTCTTAGACCTAAAAGGAATAACATTCAAAGTTCTTACTGACCTTAGGCACTGCAGAACTTAATCACCAGTCAGACTTCAAAATAATTTTCCTTAATACTTCACACAATAACCATCTTCACCATTTTTCCCTATCTTTTCATGAATATGTCTTGCTGGAGGTTAGATTTTGCAATGGCCCTATCAGAAGAGTGAAGAAATATATTAAGTTCAGTCAATCAGGTCATATGGTGGACCAGTGCTCAGGTACAGCAAAGACTCTTAAATCACAGAATCACAGAATATGCTGAATTGAAGGGGCCCACAAGGACCATTGAGTCCAACTTCTGGACATGCTCAGGACCATCCTCAACAGTCACACCATGTGACCTAGAGTATTATTCAAATATTTCACACAAGCCCCCAAAACATTAGGTTCTACTCTCCAGAAGTATGGAGAGTAAATGTATTTCCCATGAAGGCTTGTTCTTGGGCTTTTACACTGGCCATCAGCCAGTATCCTCAACATCTAATGTTTGTAATGTTCCAGAGAGAGTAATTTACCTTGCAAAACAATGTATTTGTGGTGTCTCTTGTGTTACATAAGGAAAAGAAAAGAAAAAGAATTCACCCAAAATTTCAGTTTGCCTCAGCTTATTGAATCTACTCAGAAGCAAGATGCTGTGTGTGATATTGGCCAGAGAGTCTTGAAGTTATTGTCTTAAACTTACAAGGCTAATGACCCAAATGAATACACCCAATGCATCTATTTAGGTGAAAACCAATTAAAAGTTTCTAATTAGAACCAGTTAGAGTATTTAGCTCTTATTTTCCTTCAGTTCCAGCCGGAAGAAAAGTAAATGAGTCCCTTTGTGGGGATATCCAGTATATTTGCACTCATTTTTCTGTCATTTTGGAAGTTAGAAATGACTTTATACTGGAATGCAAAATTACTATCTTATGTACTACAATGGCTGAAGATTTAAAAATAATTAAAATTCTTACATTTAAATATTCTTTTTAACCAATTGAATTTAAGGACAGGATGAGAAAGTACCATGTCATTTTAATTCAGGAAGGTTGTGATTAATTGTTTATTAGAAAAAAATAGATAAAAGTTACAGTTCCAACAATATATATTGTAAAAACAGATTTTGTTATAATTTTCCTAGTATATCATTCTGAAAGCAGTTTTGCTGGCTAAATAATGTCTCTGCCAGATGAAAGGCTGAGAGTACCATAGTATACTTAATTTCCAGTTATGATTTTGGGAGTGAAGGGAGAATAGAGCAGATACATATCAGGAAATAGATGAGAAAAAAAGAGGATAAAGAACAGAAGCAATGTAGGACTTCTACTTAGAAATAGAAAAAGGTAAAATGCTATTCGAATAATTGTTTCCTATTTTAAAGTAATACCACTTGTTTTAATTTTGAAAAAGATGTTATGAGATACTACTGAATAAAATTATATGCACGTGTTGTAATAAAATCTCAAAAGGGTTAAGACATGAGACAAGAGTTTTCCTCTTGCCACCTGTGTGGGTCATTTCTTTCTAGGGTCAATTACTTCCCTTCATGAATAATCATAGGCATACAGAAACAGTTTTTGTGTATTTTTGTATAATATTTAATGATTTTCTTCTGGTCTAAATTTTATTAAGTTATTCATGGTTTACAGTTCCTTATCTTTTCAGCTGTATTTATGTATTTATGTACTATGGATTTCAAACTAGCCTTCTAGTTTGAAATGGCTATTTTAGAGATTAATTTTGAGAATGTAGCTGTAAGTGTGCATCAGAAAAATACATTTTATACCATGAAGGTCTGTTGATCTCTCAGTACTTTTCTCTAAATGATCAGAGAATGAATTTATTGACACATTCCTTCATCAGGATGCAAGTTGTTAAAATCAGACAAAATATTTGTGTAGAAATATAGTGCATTCTTTGCTGTTGTTAAAAAGACAAAGTATTTATTACAAAGAGAAATCCATCTTTTTCAGTAAGCAATGCATCTAAGCTCAGAGACCACGTACATAGACTAGCCAATATAACAATATGAAAAAAGTGAAGAACCTGTTTCAACAAGCATAATTTCTAATTTGGTAAGAAATTACTTTGGTTTACTACTTGCTACATGTTATCACTCTCAATACGAAATCGTCCTTATTTGCAGGTTTTAGCAGATGATGCATGTAGTATATAGGTTTCAATAAGAAATATAACTGATTCAAGTACAACATATCTGATTCAAGAGGAAGACCATATCATGGGGTGAATAATTTATAAATGTCTTTCAAAAGATGTATCTATGACCTGTATCAAATTTACTGAACATTGCTTTTTTTCCAGTAGGGCTTGTAAGATTTCTTGATGGCAGTAATTCATGATTTATATTCCTGCTGATATTCTGACATATCCATATCACTTGTACTTTTGCAAGCAAACAAAAAATAGATGTCAAAAGAAGCAAAACCACACATTACATCTGCAATAAATTCAGTCTCAACTACATTTCCAAATCAAATGTTATACATCCAGTGTGTCAATTAACACCACAACATTGTATTACCTGAATAAAAGCCCTGTTCATATCTTTTCACATTAAACATTTTTCAAAATTATTACAAGATTTTGAAGGTAAAGCTTACATTAAATACTTCAGAAAGATAAGGGAAATAATGTTGCTAAAAATATACACACATTAAATCTACCCAATTTGACATGCTTTTGTTCATGTTTTCAAAACAGCTTTAGGCAGCCTTAATCTTTCTTCTACATTAAACTTGAACTTTCACAAGGTTATCATCTATTTGATCGTTTTTTTTGAGGTTGCAAAATTGAAATTAATGAAATTTGAGCCTATTCATGCTCTTGTACATATTTACATATCTACATATACATTATTTCTTCTCTTTTTTCTGTTATTTCCTGTATGCTTCTCAGGAAAGCTTATCTGAGTTTGTGTTACATAGTCACAGTACATAAATCCTCATTTTCATATCAATATTAACTGATGTATTTCAGCAAATTAAACAGTAGGTTCTGTGGGGTTTTTTTAGAAACTTCAATTTTCTTTTTCTTTGTGTAATAATGAAACACATTAGTAATTCTCTTAAATTACACTTCTGTAATATTTTACTTTTAATTTAAAAAGAAATATATAGAGTAACTTTATGTAAAAGTGACTTCCCATTGTAATTCGAGTAAGTATATGTGATATGTCCTATTTGGATTAGGAAGAACATTTCAACTATTGCAGTGGAGATAAGAATTGTAAAGTATGGTTTCATGCTTATGTAAGCAATGGCTTGTTTACAAGGATTATCATCTGCAGGATTATCATTTGTAGTCATATAGCATGGATATACCATGCAAAAAATGGAAAAGATGTCATAATAACTCAAATATGTTGCACTTCTTGCCTGTTATTCTGCTGGTGGGGGGAGCAGACACTTCTTAGGAAGAACATGCAACCCTGTTCCCTAAACAAGGTCCATTACCCTCATTACCACCCACTTTTCACTCTCTCCCCAGACAGTAAACAATAGCTGAAATAGGGCAAATTCTCTTTCCTATCTTCCTCCTATCTTTCCTGTCTTTTGTCCATGATTTTTTCAAATCCCTTTCTGCCCTCACAGATGCTATCTGCTTTCATAGTCTCCTGCAGCAAAGGATTAAAAAAATTCACTATCAGCTGTGTAAAACAGTGGTATCTTAACTATTTTAAACCAATCTTGTACTAGGTTAAATTACTATCTCCTAGCTTCAGTATTGTGAGATTTTGTTCTAAACTCAATTTGTTTTTGATTCCATTCACCTCAGTTATATCCTCACCTGACCGGTCTCCTCCACTGAGTAGTCAGTCACAAGACTCTTAGTATTTCCTTTTGGAGCAGCTACTGCATTCAGTTTTTCAATCACCTTTCTCTGTACAATCTCAAATTCTACTACTTCTTTCAGATGCAAAGAAAAAAAAAATATAGTAATTGAGGATGTGAGTCTGCTAAGGTTTTTCTTTTTCTCAGTTCCTTTCACAATGATGCTCAATTTTTTTTCTGTTTTTTGGCTCTTTTCAGGGACAGAACCAGTGTTTTTGGACGTATGTCAACAATGACATGAAGATTTATTTCCTAATTTGTTCTTGCCAGTTCCCTGTTCAGTATCACATGTAAGGGGATTTTATTACTTTCCTGGATGCATTAAGTTACATGTATCTACATGACTTGCCATCATTCTGCCCACTGATTCAACACCAACATGTTTTGAGAGACTTTGTTATAATTGGCATCATGTTTGACCATGACTTTCAAAAAAGTTCCTACTATGGGTCATATAAACTTTTGACATAACTTCTCAATACTATTTAAAAGAAAAACGGAAAGATAAAAGAATATTTTTCATGTGAAGTAAATTCACATTATTTGCCTTACTATGAATTTAGTTGTTAACTGCCTTAAAGACAATAATTTTAGAAGAATGAGGTATTTTTTTCATATTTCACAAAATCAGTTTCCAAATTAAACTTGAAGCATAATGAGATGCCTTATGTTCTTAAATGAAAAACCTCTTCTAACTTCCTTTCATCTTTAAGCTCTTCAAACACTTCTCTTTTTGCATTTCCCTTTCCCCTTTCTGAAGTTCCCCTGCCCATGTTCAACATAATTTTTCAAAGTTCTTTTTATGTATCCAGTAGGTTTCCATTCAATTATCTTCTTTTTTTTTTTCTTAAAACTTATTATAGTTCTGATGCCTACAAAAAATTAGGTAACATCTAGGTTGTTGTTACTCTAGTACCTCCTCATGGTGAGATAGGTTGTATTGATGCAGTGTATTTTACTCTCTGTCTCTGTCTCTGAATCCATACTTCTCACACTGCAAGCTTTTTTGAGAAGATACTCTCTTCAGTAAAGTACCTGCTCTGGCAAGTCATGTAGTTCATCATGCAATGAACTACAGCATTTTACTGCTGATGTTAAATGTTTGATCTGGTTGAACAAAGCCAAGATTCCAAAAGATGTATAAAGGCACCACAAACAGTTTTTAAAGCAGAATATGAATAATTAATCTGTTATATTGTAGGAAAAGGAGAATTTATTTCCAAATTCTGTGGAAGTATCTTCATCCGTTTTTATTATTGAAATAATTTTGGGAATCTGCATTTCACATGCAAGACTTTGGAAAGAGATATAAAGAGCTTTTTTAATGGCTGTTTTGATTTAGTCAATAAGACATTATAGTTTGTAACATAGTTTCATAAAACAATTTAAGTTCTAACTTTCATTAAAGAGGAAATCAAATCCCTGAGTATCAATATGACAAGTAGAAATATGAGATCTCTCTTCAATTTGGAAATGTGCTAGCTTTGCCTTTTTTTTTTTTTGACTGCCGCATTTTCCTGAGAATAACAATATAGATAATTGTACTGAATTACAAATGACAGAATTACAACTTCTAATCCAAATTTTCTTTGTATTTTTGAAGCTTGTTTTAATATAAATATTATAAAATTTGAATCTTAAATATAAATCTTAGTAAAAAGAAGAGATTTTTTGAAAATGCAACTCATGTTAACATCTTCATCAGCAGTTTAGAAGTGACATCTACTCAAACTTGTGCCGTATTGTACTTTTAAATTTCATTTTCTTTCATTATTATTCAGTTTATTGATTCAGCTGTATAAGAACAGTTGAGACTAAATTTGTATTCACTTAATGGTAAATGAGTATTAAAAGATGAATGGTTTAATATGTAGGTTTGATGGTTAATGAAATGAGTATTTAAAGAATTTTTTTTTTTTTTTTCGTAAAGGAAACTATTTGTGACCAGGGTAAAAATGCAAAATTGCAAGACCATTCAAATGAAAAGCAGTTATTCAAAATATTTAAGCAAGCAATACACGGTGTTTTCCTGGAAATGTAGGAAGGAAAAAAAACCACAGACAGAATGAACCAAAAGTAAAAAATAAACCTCAATATAAAAAGGGTGTTGTTATTGTAAAAGTTCTTATTTGTAAATTAATGTCTCATCATTAACAAGGAGGACATAAATCACATCCTCCCCAAAAGTTCTGCAGCTGTGGTCTCTCACTGTCTCTCTGAGGTAGCTAATAAAAACAAAACACTAGAAATAACACAATTATAACATTTCATTTACAAATGCACCTACATTTGTAAATGACAGCAGTGTCACTGAATCTGAATGTTCACCAGAGCAGAGTAGGGGGGCAGAATCACCTCCCTTCACCTGCTGGCCATGCTGCTTTTGATGCAGCCCAGGACATGGTTGGCATTTTGGGCTGCAAGCACACATTGCTGTGTCATTTTGAGCTTCTCATCAAGCCAAACTCACAAGTCCTGCTTCTCAGGGCTGCTCTCAATCCATTCTCCACCCAGTCTGTATTTGTGCTTGGGATTGCCCCTAACCAGGTGCAAGACCTTACACTTGGCTTTAACAAGTACTCCACAGCACAGGGGAAGAAAATAGGAAAGGAAGCAAGTGTGCCAAAATAAAGATGGTGATCATTTGTCAATTGCCACCACAGGCTAAATTGACTCAGCTTGTGGAAAATAAGTTTAATTTATTGCCAATTAAAAACAAACTAGAATAGTGAGGTACAAAGGCAAAAACTTCAACACCTTTCCCCTAGCAACCTTCATCAAGCTCAACTTCACTTCTTCATTCCTAACTCTTCTGCCTCCTCTCCTTGCCTCAAGCAGCTCAGGGGAAACAACACTGATGGGTTGCAATCAGTACAGAACAGTGGAAGCCAAATATTTCTCTGCTGGGTTTCTAAGGCTGGAAAGTGGGTGAGGCAGATAACAATGTGCTGTAGCACCCTGAAGGTACAGTTATATCTGATCCTCTTGTCATGGACTACAGTAGCAACATATTGCCATACACACACTGTGCCTGAGATTGCTTGTGCGTCAGGAAACTGTTGTGCTTCGTAGGCAGCTACAACATGATGAGAATGATATCAAAAAAAAAAAAAAAGCACCCTATTATCAATATCACCAGTATTTAGTACCAGGAAGTGTGTGGGGAATAAATAATCACAATTATAAAAAAAACAAAGAGGACTCAAATGCAGAAGTGTCCTTTTCTCTCTATGCCTTCTCTCAATGTATGCTAAACTGGGAACTACATTAAATAGACTAGATTAGTCGAGACTTCTTGAGACTAAATACAGACTCTGCCACAAAATACAAAAGATAATTTTAATCTAGGAAACAAAAAAGAAAAAGAAATAATGCCAGTCAAATATTTTGCATAAAATAGCCACTAACAAAACAGAAATCCTGCTGTTGTGGTGCTGACTACATAAGAAATCCTATCTATGGACAATGTGAGGTGTTAAATCAGATTTCATAATTATGATTAATTGTGTCAGCCAGTGCTTACCAGCCAAGAAGGAAAAATGACAAATTGAAGAGGTAAAGGCTTTTCTACAATATGTCCTTCACAAAGAAAAAGAGAGAAAACGGATGATGGTGTATTCCTTGTTCATCTATGCTCCTTTTTTCTTTGTGATTGCTCTATTTTGTTTGAACAAAATCAAATGTTGTTTTGTTTCTGAAAAATTGCCCATCCTGCCCAGGAGCAATGAACAAATTTTGGGTTTTTAAGTAAAGTATCTTATCTCTTGTTGCCCAAATCACTTTTTATACAACCTCACTACATTAACTGCCTTTACATGAGGTTTTTCTGCCAGCACTGCTACATCAGTGGAAAATGCAGATATTTAAAATCACAATCACCAGAACTGTGCTGCAGCATAAACCTGGGTATGTGTTCATTGTGTCACCTCTGATGAATGGGATTACAATTGTTTTGATAGATTGAGCTAACTACTTGTTTACGTACATACACAAAACCTGTCTTGCATTTTGTCTCATAAATTATGCAGGATTATCCTCTTGAAATGATTTTGCCTGTCTGACACACCCAAACTTTAATCTTCCTCAAATGCATGGCATTGACTCATACTTCATAGGTCTGAAGTAAAAAGATCACTCTACTTTTCCATTCAGGATTCCAATTTCTTGTAATGGTAAACAGTGTATCACTCAAAAAAAAACCCCAAACTCAAACCCAAAACCAAACCAAACCAAAACAAAACAAAAACCACCAAAAAAAAACCCTCCAATCCCCCCAAAAAACCCAAACCACAAAAAGAAATAGAATGCATGATTCCAGGCAACAGAATCTATACTTCTCTAAAAACACTGTAAATTACTGGAAATGCTCAATTTTTGTCTGTAAACTCCTAAAAAATCCCCAAAATATTCTGAAGTGACAAAACAGGAATCTGAAGTTCTTGATTATGTAGCTAAAAATGGGTATGTACTACCAAAGAAAAATTAGGCTTGCAATCCTATTTTCAGTTTTAGTAAAAGACAGTTTATATGTCTTTTAGCTCTGGTAAAAATTAAAAAAAGAAAAATCTAGGGAGTTATATTACAAAAAATTAACTTTTCAAAATTAATTATGCATAACATAAACATCAAGTTACATCAATTAAACAAAGACTTACCTGGTCCACATGTAGATATTTGGAAAAAGTGAAAAAACTCAAACCATCTATAAATACTTGCAAACAAAAAAAGATTGTAAATGGAAACAGATCATGAATAATGTAACAGTGTTCAGCCTGAACTCATTTCAAGTGGCACATTTTTCTTTAAAGATTTTTTAATGGACAGTCCAGATTAAAGAAAAATTTACAACGTATCTAGCTGTCTTTTATACTTCTCCTGGAAGAAAACACTTTGCCATTTTAGCTGTGCAACCTGTGATTTAGATGCTCTTTTTTAACAGACAACAAAACAATTTGGGATTACATGTATTTTAGTGACAATACCTTTCTTAAAGTACTATTTTAAATCTTTGGTAAAGTTATGTGAAAGGAGGGAGAGTTTCAGCTTTCTGATCCTATATGTCTAATCTAGTTTTTTTTATATTAATATAATCTTTTGGCAATTTCTAATGACCTTCTAGCTATGGCATGTATGAAAAATATATAGAAGTGTCACAAAAACATTTAATCTGGAAACAGTCTTTTTGTTTGTCTCTCCACCAATAAAGATACCTTAAAAAAAAAAAAAAATCATTATTGTTAAACATGTTTGCTGAACTGTGCTTCCCACATCATAGCTTGGCTCTACTATGATTATAGTCTTTGGAGTTCTTTGGATAATTTGCTGCCAAAACCTGCTTAGTAGTTCCTGCTACTGACAATCACTGTGATAGCATATGAAATTTGACCTTTCCACCAATGTCACCTAAAACTGTCCTTACAGAATAACTATTAAAAAGAATCCCAAGCCCCCACAATACAATATGTTTAAGTGGAAATGCAAGCTAAATCTCCAAGTGTCTTTTGCTAGATGCAGAAGCTTTAAAAGTCTATATGAAACTTCTGCTTTTGATGTGGAAATCTCTTGTGCATTTTTGCTTGCTCAGCATGAAAGAACTGATGAAAGAAATTTATTGCATTGAATGCTTTCAAATGTGGAAAGCTCTTGTGGAAAAGGAAGGCAGTGTCCTAAATAACAGCTAGGTGAACAAATTACTCATAGTTTAGTCAGATCAGGATAGATGAGAATAAGTCTGTTTTCAAGGTATTGATGTCCTAACGGCACTATCAGAATGAAATTTTTGATTTTACAGTTTCCAACTAGAGAACTGTATAGAGATGGATTTTTGATATTCTGTCTCTAAATGCTACCCAGAAATTTTCAAACAAGCTGAGCATTCTGTCATTTAAATGATAAGAAAAAATCAGTAAGAAAACCTCTAGAATTTATGAGGTACTATATAATTTGAGCTTGGATACAGTAAAACTCTTTTACTGGTTTTAGAATTGTATTTGTTGTAAACAATTTCCATGATATTATTTTTGAATGCTTAGAAATATGGTTTTGCAATGAACCAAAATCAGTTCTTCTTTAAAATTTCTCTCAGTGAATACTTTACATGCTTAACAACAATGATAGGTTTCTTGGTAATAAACATATAAAAACTCCGTACTTGTTTATTTTTCCTTACATCCAAATAGATTTAAGGATGGAATGTTCCAAAGGGTAAGTAGATAGGATCAACTTTCAGCCAGAAATGTACCCAGGTGGTAGAGAAGTCCGAAGGCATCCTGGCTTATATCAAAGACAGTGTGGCCAGCAGGACCAGAAAAAAGTGGTTTTCCTCCTGTACTCATCACTGGTGAGGCCACACCTTGACAGCTGTGTCCATTTCTGGGCCCCTCACTGCAAGAAAGACATTGAAGTGATGGAGAATTTCCAGAGAAGAGTGATGAAGCTGGTGAAGGCTCTAGAGAGTGAGTCATATGAGGAGTGGCTGAGGAGGCTGGGGTTGCTTAGTGTGGAGAAATGGAGGCTTAGGAGAGACCTTATCACTCTCTACAGGTGCCTGAAGGGAGGTTGTAGGAAGGTGGGGATCAGCCTCTTCTCCCAAGCAACCAGGACAAGAGGAAATTCCATTAAGCTGCACCAGGGGAGGTTCAGGTTGCACATCAGAAAGAATTTCTTCACTGAAATTATTGTCAAGCATTGGAATGGACTTCCCAGGTAAGTGGTGGAGTCACCATCACTGAAAGTGTTCAAGAAATGACTGGTGTGACACATAGCACTATGATTTGGTTGACATGGGTTGTTTTGGTCAAAGGGTGGACTGCATTTTTGCTCACTCAATATGGAAGAACTGATGAAGGGAATGTATTGCATAGAAGGTTTTCAAAGAATTGTAATGATACAGAGACAATGCATGACACCATTTTCTCTATCAATTTTCAATTAATAATATGGACTTTTGTAATAATTTATTGTGGAGCTTTGCACCAAAGCAATCCAGGGGCAATTTTGAAGCTTCAGGATATAACAAGTTGTTAATTAAAAATTTAGGTAATACAGGCTAGGAAAAAAAACTCCAAATGAAATATTTAATGATAAACTATAGGCTCAGAGTTTGCACAGATGTTCTTAAGAGGTCAAAGAAATTGATAAAAAAGGATTAATAAATATAACAAGTTTTGCTTTTAACCACTAAGAATTATTTTATCCAAAGTTCAAGTTCCTGCTGAGTGAAAGATAACCTCTTCCACTTTGCACATTTAGACATGATTTCAATTATAGATTGTGAATAGAGAAATATTCTCTTTTAGCTTAGTTATTTGTATTCATATGTTAAAATTCTGGATTCCAGGATATAAAGTGAAATAAGTTCCATGCATAAATGTGTGGAGGAAAAGTTTCAAAACACAAACTCCCTAAACATGCCAGGGTTTTTTTTGTTGTTTTGCTTTGTTTGATTGTTTGTTTTCCTTAAAGCAGATTAAAAGAAAAAAGACTCAAAGACATGAAAAACTCCATGAAAAGATATTTCAATATCTTTTCCTGGCAAGTTCTTTACATTTACTTCTCAGAAGAATTTTTTTCTCTTTCCAGTTACTATTATAATTAAGAAAGCACACAGAGTTAATGTGCTCTCATGCCCCAGGCTGTATTAATTTTAATGCAGATCAATAGGAAAAGAAGGAAAGAAGGAAAGAAGGAAAGAAAGAAAGAAAGAAAAAGAAAGAAAGAAAGACAGAAAGAAAGAAAGAAAGAAAAAGAAACAAAGAAAGAAAGAAAGAGAAAGAAGGAGAAAAAGAAAAAAAAGAGAGAAAAAGAAATTGCACTTTCCATTTTGTTTTGTTTGGGGGTTTTTTGTTTGATGTTTTTTCTGTTTGGTTGGTTTTTGTTTGTTTTTGTTTGATTTGGTTGGGATTTTTTTTTTTGTTTGGTGGGTTGGTTGGTTTTTGGGTTTCTTTTTTGTTTGTCTTGAGAGTGGAGGAGTGTTGATTGTTAGGGGTTTCTTTCTCAGAAAATTCACTTAACTAACATGTCGTTCAATATACTACATATTAGAAAGTGACATCCTTTCAAAATGAAGATTTGATAACATAGATTTAAAGAAATGCTTAAAAGTTATGGCTCTAACCAATGGTTTTCAGATACAAACTCTTCCAATTTTCACTTAAATTTCATGAAAAATTTGCACTTCAATAAATCAAACTCTAAATAAAATCCTAACAAGCAAGCATGAAAATGAAGACTACATTGTTAAAAATGTCTTGAGTAACTTGACTTGATGAATGAGTTTTTGTAACAACTTCCAGGATAAAATGTAATCCTTTAGGTATAAAGAGAAAGAAATAGTCCAATAAAGACAATCAGAACAAGGCTGAAAACTGCTTTCACTTGACAATGGCTTTTTTTCCCCCTTTGACATTGTGATCCTGGTTATGATGCATTTGTGATTAATTTGAGGCTGTGTCATAGAAATCATGTCTATAACACTTCACTTAGTCTCATTCCCCTTTTCACAGAGCTAATTTCATAGATTTAATTAACAATAAACAATAATTAAAAATACTTTTTTACCAGTGAAAAACAGCAGAATTATTTCTTATTCAAGATAATCAGAGTTAATATGACATAGATGAGATCAATAACTTGACAATAGTGGTTTCCAGAATGAATTGGTGTTTGAAAGTCACATTGTCCAGACAACATACAACCTCTATCCTAAGATGCTTAATTATATATTGTTTGAAAATGTTTTAAACCCATAAAGCAGCAAAGTTTGGATGCAGAAAATTTCTAAACCACTTCACTGTTAAAAGTTAATCTTTTCCCCTAGTATGCAATACCCTCAGGTTTCGTTGCTTTCTTTTTTAGTTGTTGTTCTTTTTTAATCAAAAGAAAATGATAAGTATGCTACAATAACAAAAAGGGTGCAATATCAATACCAAAAGACTAAAAGAATGCAAGTCTTTCACCCTTTTTTCAAGTAAAGTCAGTAAAATTAACAGGACTCTCACAGATGGTAAAAAGATCACACTATAATATATAATTAATTATTTCCTATTCTTCTTCTTTTACACTGCTTGTAGCCTTGAATTTCAGGTATTACAGTCTATAATGTCATAAAGACATTAGATTGCAGTGGTATTTTAGAAAATATTCATAGCCATTGAGAAGTGTTTTACCTCTTTATTCACTGAACCTCTCAAAGAAATACATGTATATGGAAAATACTTAAACTGAAGTTTCTTTCTCTATCTTTTTTGTCTATTTTACTTGGGTCAGTGAAGTTTCACATACCCATGTATATGACAACTAAGCTGTTTAACTTTGTTCTGCTCCCATTTTTTTTGAAAATCAGCTGTAAAAAATTAATATGGCATCTTTATGCTTGACTCTCTGGTTTGCCTTTTCTTTGCATTGTATTTTCTTTGTATTATATTTTTTGTGCATCTCTGCTGTGGATGTCTATTGGCTGCAACACTTTTCTGATATTCTCCTAAAGCTGTTGGGAAATAAGTTTAAATTAGCAGAATATATGGGTTTAGGCATCCCTTTCTAATTGTCAGTTGCCAACATTCTTCTACCTTTTACTCACTGTGGAATTTCATATGCATTTTAAATTTTGCAAAGATGAAGAAAAACGGAACAGAACCAAAACAGTTTGCTCTTATGAGACTAGCAGCAAACACTGAATCTTTTTTTTCTGGCTTTTATATGAATGTTGGCCTGAATAAATAGGAAACCCTCCCCGAAGCTTGGACGACTCAAAACTCTGCAAAAGTCCTGTGTTTAGCTCCAATGAAAATAAATGCAGCTCACTGTTCTTGAATGTTTCCTTCCAGATAGACTCCAAGATGAGGCAGTGAGCATCATTACAGGAAAATAACTGATAATTTACTGAGAGTGAAACTGACTCTGCATCTCAATAATGCTTAAATGAAAAGTAATTTTTAATAAGTCTCAGCTGATCTTATGTCACGTTAATTTATACTTTTTACATGACAAAGAGTATTACACTCACATTAAATGTATTATATTTTAAAGGGTGGGAATTAAATGCTGTTTAGCTGTGTTTAGTTTGCAATAGATTTTTGTCAGAAGTAGAACACATATTAAATACTAATTCACATGTGATTATAATTTTTTTTTGAAAACCTATTATATGCTACAGTGAGAATGGAAAGCAGAACTTAGGAGGAACTCCATGCAACAGTGAAGGAATTCAGTGTTTTCCAATGTTAAATATTTGTTTTTCTCTTAAATAAATAGATATTGTGAATTAGCCAAATTTTTTTTCTTCACTGAGACTAGGGAAATATGCAGGTTTTGACTGGTGTAGAGTTAGTTTCCTTCACAGAGTCTGGAATAGGGCTGTGTTTCACATTTGTGCTGAACACAGAGCTGATAATATAGAGATGCTTTTGTTATCTCTGGGCAGGGATATGCTCAGGAAAGCCTCTCCTGTTTTTCATATGGCCACACTGGTGAAGAAGTTAGGGGTGCAAGGGAGGTTGGGAGGAGACACAGCCAGAACAGGTGACCCAAATTGACCAGAGGGATGTTCCAGACCATGTGACATCATGGTCAGTGTATAAAGTGGGGGAAAGAAGGAGTAAGGGGGGGAAATTTGTAATGATGGTGTTTGTCTTCCCAAGCCACCCATTACATGGGATGGAGATCTGCTCTCCTGGAGATGGCTGAACACCTGCCTACCCACGGGAAGCACTGAATGGATTCCTTGTTTTGCTCTGCTTGTGCACAGCATTTGCTTTCCCTATTAAACTCTCTTCATCTGAACATATAAGTTATCTGGTTTTTACCCTTCCAATTCTCTTCCCAGTCCTGCTGATGAAGGGAAAATGAGTGGCTGTGTTGGGTGTGATTGCTGGCTGGAGTTAAACCGCAAGTTTTTTGTGTGGAGTGGCAAAGAAGGTGTGAATTTTGGTTTGTTTTAAACCAGTTACATTTTTAAGGCCTGTTCACTCTTATAATTAAATAATTAAATCAATTCAGTCATTTTCATTAGTATTTCTATTCTATTTCAACTGGTTCTTTTGCTACAAAGAAAGATAGCCCCACAGCAGCTAATCTTGAAGTCCAAGGAGCTTCCAAATTGCTTAGTTAGTAGCCTCCTTCAGTTTACCAGACCACCTCTGGTATTCCATGGCCTTTGTTGAATCAAAGATCCATTTGCTAGTTTTCTGGTTAACTCATAGGGGCCATCATCAGCCAACAGAACTGTTGAATAGTTAAAGAACAATTCATTAATGATTATTATTTTGGGACTACATTTTCATTTTTGGTTATAATATTTATCTGTGTGCTTTGAAATTTGTTCTTAAAAATTCTCAGAGATGTATTCTGTTGGTTGGCTTCTGGCCAGCATTCTTGAAGAAGAAATCTGTGTAAATTTGAGCCAGATATATTATTATTAATTTTAGGAAAGCCCATGCTTATTCAAAGTCTGTCCCTTCAAGTTCTCTCAGAGCTCACCATTTTGACTATGAAATTATTTTTTTTTTTTTTTGTTTTGCTAGGGCTATCACAGGGTGATCCAGCATAGAGTAGGTCAGTGATGCTTTGGCTTTCAGCTTGTGTATTTTATAAAGCTCAAAATTTGCCTTTCAAGAGAAAGAACAGAAAGGTAACAACTGCTAGTTAAATCAAATCACTTGCACAATTTGGACAAATTTGGTTAGTATGTGGTGCACCTTAGCCCAGGTCCATGTCAGCAAGAATGATTGTGTTCAATCAAGGCTGAACTCGTAGGTGAACAAATTGCAGTCCAAGAATACCACAGAACATGCTGTCTGCCAGGACAGCCCTGTATGGACAAAACAATATTACTCAGACTTGTGGTCAGATATGGCTGAAAACAAGTGCTAGGATTTCATAACAATCAGTCTTGAGGAGACTAAACCTAATATATTAAATAAATGTATGGTTATTTTAGGAATGAGTTTCGGCTTTTCAATAGGTCCAGCTTTAATTTATATCTCCAAGATATTTTAATTTTCTATGAAAATAAGCTGTAACAGTAGTAGGAATACCCATTCCAACAGGATCTAGGAATCAAAGATCAGGGTTTTTTTTTTTTAAATATAGGCTTCCAGTAAAAAACATCTCCTTTATCAGTACTTCTAATTTTGTGAGTTTTTATGAGTATTATTATTTTTGTAAATAGGTGATGTATTGCCCACACTGAAAGAAGGATGTCCCACTCTCAGATGTGATCTGTTTAACAGAGCAGTCATGTTTCACATCATTTTCCTATGGGCATGGGAATGAAATGAATGTAATAAATTTAACACATATTATTAGGGAAATCTAGATATTTTAGTTATCTGGTTTAATAATTTTGATATAAATTTAATTTAGATGTAGGGGAGGTGTTTTGTACTAAGTTCATAAGTTTATAGATATAGTTTATTTATAAGCTGCATAATAGTATTTAAAAAACGCCACAAAGCAAAACAAAACAAAAAAACCCCTCAAACTAAAACATAAATCTGACACTTTAAAGTCATCACGAATGATTAATAATCTAATCTTAGTTATCCTCTTTCTTTCAGTCTGGGCCTTAACCCAGCTCTCTTCAGTCTTGCCTTTCTGTTTTGAGAGTACACAACCTTTTGAAAAGGCTCATTTATCATGCTTGGTGAGACACAAGTCCTCCTACATGAGATAAATAAGAATGTTAGAAGTCAGAAATACAGTTTTAATGCTAATAAGGTAAGATTTTCATCTATGCAATATGATTAGCATGGCAAGGTTTATAGTCTAGGATCAACTTACATGGAAATACATTCCTGCTGAATGTTAGAGGACCAAGATTTCCATATATTGAATCTTTATGTCTTATTCATCTATGGGAACCTGCATGAAGTAATGGTACAAAAAAGTTTATAAGTTAACAAATCAGGAAAGGATCTTGCATTTTCCACAAATGAAGAGTGCAAATGAGTAGGCTGAAGTAAGTACTCTCCACACGTAAGGCTTGAGGATTTAATACACTTGTAGAGTTAATACTCTTGTTAGAAACCAAGAAAGAAATAAACTTCAGCAGATCCTGGACCATTTCTAAAATCCTACAGCATTTCTAACACCACTGAACTTTTGCCCTACTTGCTAATGAGGAAGCTTCTCACGTGTATTAATGGTGGCTTTAAGTGTCTTTTCTCCAAGAGTGCTGTTCAGCTACCTTCTAGATTATTTCTCTGATAGAAAGATGGTAGCCACCTAGCAATTTTCGTAAGATCACAATTTTGGTATCCATGTGGGTTAGGAAGAGTACAATCTTTCCCTGAGACCCCAGTAACCTGCTACATGTTTTGGAAAAAAATAGTGAGCATTTGGAAGTGTGTAGAAGCCAGACCACTGTATGTTTAAAGCAGCAGTTAAAGATAATTTATGTGAAAATCCAATATCTAATGAACCAAGAATCATATCAAATGCCACAGAAAACTACAGCAGTAATTACAGAAAACCAGCCTAGTTTCAACTCAGAGAGTGTGAAAATGTGTGTTGGGTGCCCACAGCAGTGAGGGCTGCAGGGCAGCCGCTGTGAGGAGAGGCTGGGCTTGCCCCATGCCAGGCACCCCTGGTTCCCACTGGCTCCAGCTGGCATCAAGGCACCCACAGCAGGACACAGCCCTTCCACTAAGCAGGTGGTAGCTCTGTGAAAACATGTTTCTAAGAAATCAAATACTTACTAATAATTCAAAAATCCATTAAAAACAAAGTTTGAAGACTTGCCTAATTGGCAATTCTTGAGCAATAAATCAGGAGTGTGTTTTGCTTTTAACTTGCTCTCCTATTTTGGAACTTTCAACACAGAAGCAGCAGAGATATTCCTCAGAAAGCATTAGAGAACCTGGTTTGTATAAGACTAGGTCTGTGACATGTTGGATTTTTTTCTATGAACTGCTTGAGGAAACTGGTTGCTTCTGAAACCCTTGTCTCTCTAGCTGCACTTCCTTCCCCTGCTCCTTTCTTTAGAAGAAATTAGATGTAAAACCTATGTAATGGCCAGTTCACTTGACATTTTTAGTTGATAATTGATAATAAATAAAGTACCTATATTGAAAAAACCCAACACTTGTTAAGTTTGAGAAAAATAAATAAGAACTGGCCCTCAAGTGAATGCACCCACAGACACTCGACATACAAAAAGAATAAAAATGACATGCTGACCTTTGGAGAGATTTTTATTATATTTTTAAACTAGCTGCAGTGCTCCAACCTTTCAAAGAAAACAAACATTCATATAAATATTTAAAGAGTATAAATAGGTTAGAAGTTTTCCAAATATTTCCTGAATTGACAGTGGAGCAGCTAACACATATATCACTGTATTAATTGTAATTTTACCAATTCCTAAACACTGAAGAAGCTGTGCATGTAGTACGTGTTATTTCAAATTCTATTTTTTAGATTCAGATTCAGCTATTCATTTAGAGCATATCACAACGACATTGATTGATATTTGTGCACCAACTTTAATCTTTGAGATCCCGTCTTGTTTTTTTTTTCTTCCCCTTTGATATAAATGATGGAAATTAAGAAGACAGAAATAAAATACTTCTATGCAAAGCCAGTACATCCTGGTACACCCAAAGAGTATAGAATTGAAGTAATCGGAAACTAAGTGCTTGCTTCCCATGTAGTTTTCTCCGAGGTTCAAGGAGAATGTCTTGTCAAATATTATCCAAAAGACTGACATGGGCTGAAAAGCACTATGATCCCCAGAGAAGAGAACAGATAAACTCCTATTTCCATATGATATTTTTCAAACACTATGTTTCTTGTTTTAAAATTTATGATGATGAGTTAAGAACATGCTCTTGTTGAGAGGTATAACCAATACCTGTATTTCTTCTTAGTATGAACTCCAAAAGATTTCATAAACTGTTTTATATTTTATGAGATGAAACAAAGAAAGGGAATAACAGCTGATGTCATGCTATGAGCAAAGCACAACATAAAAACATTTAGAAATATAGTTGAAAGAAAGTATACAAAGACACTGTTAGTCTCTAGACATCAAATAAACTCTGTATTTTATGCCAATATGAAAAGGATAAGAATAAAACTTTTCATCTATACATAAAGTATTACAGTTACCACTTAGCCCTGCATAAACCCATAAACCAAACAGAACCATACAATCCCCACAAATTTTATACAAAGAGTGTTCTAGTGATAACAGGTGGTATACAATACAGAAGTAAAATGAGCCTATTTTTAAGGGTGTTGCAAACACATCCAATTTGTTTTCCAAAAATTGTAATTTGGGGATAGTTGAAAAATATGTGGACAAAATATATATATGGTCTTGTCTTTCACTGAAAATCTTCCTTATCTTGTTTGCTTTGCTGTGATATTGAGATCTTAATGTTTTCACATAGGTAGCATTGTTTGACGTAAATGCTAGTATAACTCAAGCACTTAAATTTAATATGAAAAATGAATTATCAAGATCTATTTCAGGCTATTATTGCAAATATAACAAGAGTTATTCCCTTTCTACAGCTTCTGTTTTAGTTTCATTGTTTTTCCTTAAGATTTTGTTATCTTTTTACTCACTGATGTAGCTCTCTTTTGCCATATCTAAAACTATTTTTCTTCTCTATCTGTTTAAGAATAAAATAGTGCTATAAAAGGCAAGGAATTTTTCATATAAAGACATGCTGCCATCCGGCAAAAAGTAGTCAGCCTTTTCCTTTTAAAAAATATCTGAAGGCAAATTGATCAAAACAGCCTGATATATGCTAACAATTACTTTGTAGACATCCTCAGGAGACCATTCTATGCTATGAATTCTAAATGGACAGGAGTACTGCAGGGT
Organism: Rhipidura dahli; assembly: GCA_013399225.1. NCBI lineage: Eukaryota > Metazoa > Chordata > Aves > Passeriformes > Rhipiduridae > Rhipidura > Rhipidura dahli. The sequence goes on along the minus strand of VXAC01001107.1, from coordinate 123,114 downwards.
ACATCAGCACAATCTAACTGTGGTCAGTGCAGCTCTAAGCCCACAATAACAAGCCCTACTGAGAGACAGTATAATTGTCCAGACTTACTACCAGCTTTATATGCAGACACAGTTTGCTTTGGAAGTCTAGACCAAGCTTTCTTCTGCCAGCAAAATAACTCATGGAGCCTCCTTAAATAGAAAATCTTCAGTCTGCAGAAGCTGACTTTACTTTACGCTCCTTTTTGTGTAGCACAGGCTGCGTACGTGCGTACTGGATGCTGTGTGTTTCTATTATGAATTTCTTAACTCTTCCCAAATCTAGTCCAAACAATCCAGACACTTTTCTCCCACTCATTAAGCATTTCAAACACCATACTCTTTCATAGAATAGAATACCACCTCAAAAGTGTGAAAACTAGGTAGGGGGAGAGCAGAAAGGTGCCTTCTCCATAAGATTGAGGGTGAAAACAAAAGGAACTCAGAAGAAATAGAGTAAGTTATGAAAATAAATAAGTACAATATTTTTAAACCACCAAAACCTAGATCTACCTTTAACAATTTTCATTGAAAATCAGTCTCATTATTTTACCTTGTTTCTTGTGTGCAGAATTCAGAGTGTACAGCATTATGGGTCTTGCTAAACACTTGTAAAGATAAATATTATTTTAAAAATAGTTTTGGTTTAATGTTTTCTCTATAAATGATTCTTTATGATGTAATATTTTTAATGTTACCAAGTTGATGAACTGACTTACTACCTAATTTACTCATAGCTTCTCAGCACAGTATTGATTACAGCAAGAAGACAAAAATGTATATAAATTTAAATGCCTGTTTCTTCAGCAAGGGAGCTCTCTTATATTTTGTGTCATTAGAACACCCTGATATTTTTCCACTGTTTCTTTTTCTCTCCACCAAAGCCACCTCTGCATTGTCACTTTATGAATACTGAAACACAACACTAAAGGAAGCAAACACAGTTTAGCAAATGTTCCCTGAGCATGGAGCCTGTCAAACATTTCAGATCACAGTTCTTGTTGGCAGTAAGTCTTCAACTGTTTTAAAGAAGTGTGACACAAAATTTTCCACCCTTCTTTCTAAAATCACATCACTTTTAATTGTTAAGGTTTTTTAAGGTTAAGAGAATTATAAAAATGATTTGAAGATGATACAGTCAGTTTTTTTCATGTAACTAGACCCCCATCACCTTGCAAGACCAAAGCCTAAGAACAGTGCTCTCTAAAGATGAAATAACTGCTGTAGATGTTCCCAAGGAAATTTCAGAAGATGCTGCCTCTTTATAAGTAGATGTGGTCACAGTTCTTTCTGATGAATAAATTAGTCAGATTTTTTTCTTCAGTGTAAGGTTTAAATTATAGACTTTTTCTTTGGTGGAGAAATGAGACTTTCAAATCACATTTGATAATACAAGTTAATGTCTTCATTTAATTGTATCTTAAAAGAAGGTAAAAAAATAAGTATATTAAGACAAAACACTTAGATTTTTCAGCTATTATTTTAACATTTGTTTAAGTTAATGAATATTAACCACCTTCAGAAAGTCAGTTATTGGCATAATATGAGTATTTTTAAAAAACGTAATTCCTTTAAAATTTATTTTATTATTATAATATTTTTAAATGTGCTTCTTGCCCTTTTATGTGTCCTCTCTGAAAATTCTATAATTAAATTTTATTGAAATTTTATTAAATATTTTTCTTATTTCCAGTTTGACAGGCTGAAACAGGAGAAATTATTTCATACTTTCAATCTTGTAACTAAATTTTTTCAAATAATTACTTTATTGTTCAGAAATGAAACTGCAGTGACCACAAGATGTTAAGATTATTTTTTATTCCTTGTCGTTCGTTTCTCTTAAAACAGAATGGCTTTGATTAAAACAAAGGATATCTAATTACAGTCAAATTTGAATTAGCATTTCTTAATTATAATGGGGTTTTTTGTTCCTGACTACCTTTAATATTGCAATTATTTACTCTGGTTTAAAAACTAATGTAAAATTATAGAAAAGAAAATACATATTGGCAACATTAATGTCTAATCATTTAATAATACTGTTTCCTCATAGTAGTGTACAAACATAGAAATATTTGTGCTGAATGTGTTTTTATACTTTATGTACAACTATGGTTTTGTCCTTTTTGTCCATATTCCCTTACACAAATAGATGTTGAGAGGTCTGGGTTTTTTCTGTAGCCATCTTACCAGATCTGAATATCAAAGAGGGACTTTAAGAGTAAAAAAGCAAATTTGATAAGCTAGTGAGTATTTATGCAGGACCTCAGAGGGAATATTTAATCACAGAACCACTTAGGTTGGGAAAGGCCTTTAAGATTGAGTCCAACCAATAACCTAGCATTGCCAAGTCTACCACCATGTCATGTCCCTGTCATCACATTTATGCACCTTTTAAATACTTCCAGGGATGGTAGCTCAACCACTTCCCAATCACTCTGTTCCAATGTTTCATAATCTTCTGGTGATGGTTTTTTTTCTAAAATCTAAACTGATATTGAGAAGCCCATATGTTAGCATGAATAACTGTTGTTTATGTCCATATACGCACCTCTAGAACATGCTGGAATACCCTGATACCTAAAGATTTTTAACCTTTTTCATATTTGTGGCTTTATATATTCTTAATATATAGTAATACAGCTTCCAGTACTTTTCCTACCCCTTTTCATAGTTTAGCTATTTCCTTACTAACACATTCCTGAAATTCTGTTTGGTCGTATTTTCAAGAGAACCTCTAATAAGGTTTTGCAACCGAATCTGAGAAAACAAAACAAGAAATAAGTCAAAGAACATCCTGGAACTATTCCAAGGGGCAGACCCAAAGGGGCAACTGAATCTCCTCTTGGATGTACCTGCTAGATATAATAATTAATTAACCTTATAAAATTTGTATGTATCTGATTCTGTGCATGCACAATGCCACATTTTGTGCACCTGAAAGCTTTCATTAAAGAATTGCTTTTTTATTCTCCCTCTTTAACTCTGTTGTAAGGGTTTTTTTTTTCTTTTGTTACTAAGCAACAACCCCGTAGTGGATGGACTGTACTGCACTCTAGTGGATAGCATGAAAGAGAGAGCATTCCTGCCTGTCGGTAGAAGACACATGGCTTGGTTGTTACACACGATCACATCACAGGAGAGACAGAGAACCTTTCCATGGGTGGGGTATGTACAGTGTATCATGGGCATTCATTTGGATTCTGTCTGATGCTGAGACATAGTGGGGCTCTCAGCAATTGATGGCATGTGATTTAGTCACTATCTGTATTTTTCTTCCAGCTTCCAATTCTACTTCACTGTTTACAGTTTTCCTTACTGCGATCTGCAAAACCCCCTACCCTCTGCCAAACTCCCTGATGCAGCACACATGTCCACAATCAGAAATCATTTCACCCATTTATTAAATTAATCATTAGAATGGGAACTCCCTTCCAGCTATACTGGGAATTTAAAGGCACCTTTAAGGTGCCCAAATCTATCAGAAATAGATCATTACGCAATAGAGTAATACAGTTCATTAACATATTCCTGAACATGATAATTGCTCACACAACTGCTTAACAACTGAAGTAGAAGAATAAGAAAACCGTAATTCTAATTTCATTTTTGAACCTTATTTTAAAAAATATTTTTCTTAATCTGAGTCATTCAAAGAAAAACGGAACATTGCTAACATATGCCTTTAAGTGTGGCAATGTAGACTGGTATAAAAATTAGGTTCAATATATTTTTCAGTATTATCTTGTATTCCCTGCATCAAAAGTATAATATTAAGTACCTTTTACTATTGCTAAGAATGGATATTTGAAATAACATGTGCGTGAAATATGTAATATTTATGTAAACAATATTTTCATCTTCAAAATAAAATAAGTCAATATGTGTATATTTATATGTATTTGGATTTAAAAAATGTTAAATTAAACTTGTTGATAAAAAGTGGAGTGTGATAAATTTAATAAGTTTAGTGTTTGAATAATTTGTCAATCTAGGATACTGCTATCTTACATCAATATCAAGTGCTCAGTATTATGGCAAGGTTCCTGCAGGCTCAGGTCTGTTGCTCTGGACATCTGGCACATATGATGAACAACATGAATGCCTTAAGCCCTTTCTTTATGCCCACTGAATGCGAGGTGAATGGCTGACAGGTAGGCCATTGAAATCTTGTAAGGACATGCTCAGGGCAAATCCTCCACTGTGGTACCAGCGCCACAACGTGCGAAACTACAGCTGAAGACCATCTGTTATAACAAGGGTTGTGCACCATTGCCTTGAGAGTCTTTGAGGAAACCTGGAACAACAGTGGCTCTGTGCTGTACTAATGCTCTGTAGAATTGAAGGGACAGTACACTTAAGAAAAAACAGCCGTGGCATGTGTGACTGCTAACATACTGTGGTAATCTGACTGATTTTTCATCAACCAAGCTACAAAACAGGGAAGCTTCAGCTATTACCAAAAAAAAAAAAAAATGTTATATATGCAAGCCATCCTCTATATTTAAATAGAATTCTAAATAGCAGCCTTGCAAGCCTAACTCTTAGGATTTCAAGTGAGTTCTACTAATCAAGTACCCTGAATACAAACTGAAAGAGCTGTGGTTTAAATGACAGTGGGAAACAAAAGTATTAGGCTAAAGATCTTCAGCTAACCAGGATGTACAGTGTTTTATGTTTACACTGAAATTGCATGGCAGTTTATATTTTAAAGTGTATTTTCAGATAGCATTATAATTTTTACTGTTGGTTTCACTTATATGAGTTGTATTTCAAACAAGTGAATATTCATTGACACTACTTTAAAAATGTTTAAAATTTTTAACATCTTAAAACTTGATTTTATCTAAAGGAAGAGGGCCTGATTTATTTAATTTTATCTATGATTTCTGTAGCTCTTTCCTATATTAAATATTTTTTGGCAAAATCCAGAAGAGTGAGTAACCATAGCAATAGTAGTATTTTCTTTACATTTAGGTTTAATTTTTCAGTCTTTTAGATCCCAGTGAGTAAAGTAGATTACATTTCCTCCTTGTGGAGTGAATCATTGTAGTATGAAAACAGGAGAAAAGGAGGGAAGATTATAATTGCTACCATTCAAAAGGGGATGTAAGTATATGGTGGCAAACTAATCCTTGAGCATTGACTTTAATGTGATGCCTTTTCAGAAAAAAAATGTGAGGTTAGTTGAGAAAAGGTTGAATATCTTAGTGTGAAATTCCAGTAACCCTTTCTAATACTGGTGTATTTTTCAGTTAGAAAGGTTCCAAAAATACCTTTCACGCCTCATTCATATCTCCTACTTAAAAATGGTCAAGATTCTCATTTAAGATTGAAATTTCACAGGAAACTCTGTAGGGTAAATTCCTGGAATGTATTCCATCAGATTACTAAAACTGATTCACAGACTCTAAATGCTTGGATTTGGTTGAAGTGTATTATTGCAATTGGATATTAACAGTAAGAAGAGTATTTTGCTTACAAACAATGATTTCCTGGGGCATTTTGGCAGCTGAGGGGATAGACATATAAATTTTGAAAGAAATTAATGGAATTAAATTACTTGCTTAAGTAATTTAAATTTAGTATTTAGATTTTCAAATGTTGATTTTCCAGTGAAAAGCAACATAACTCCACCCCTTTACCTACCCAAAAAGAAATAAGCGTTGTCTCACTAATAGTAATGAGCCTGTAGTAGCTGAGGATGTAAAGAGGCAACAAGTAAGAGTTTACAGGAAAATATTTTCAAGAGAGTGGCTGCGCACTGGAACAGGCTCCCAGGTCACAGGACCAGCCTGACAGAGTTCGAGAAGTGCTTGGACAATTCTCTCAGGCACGTGGTGTAACTCTTGTGGATGCTCCTGTGCAGGGCCAGGAGCTGGACTTAATTATCCCTGTGGGCTTCTTCCAGCTCAGCTTATTTGGTGACTCTGTGATCTTGTGAATGCAGCATCCTCTCTATTGGGTCTCCATGGCCAGTTTTTGTCAGCGAGGGGGGCTACAGGGATGCCTGCTTTGAGAAGCTTCCCCCATGTCTGGCAAAGCCAGTGCCAGCCGGCTCCATGACAGCCGTGCTGCTGGCCAAGGCTAAGCCAAATAGAAATGGTGGTAATGTTATGTGATAACATATTTAAGAAGGAAAAAAAGAAAGTTATTGTGCAAATGTAATTTTGGCCAGAGAAGTGTGGGTTGAGGAGGATATGTGAGAGGAACAACTTTGTAGAAACCAAGGTCAGTGGAGAAGGAGGGGGGTGGGTGCTCCAGGTGATAAAGATTAGATACCCCCGCAGCCCATGGTGCAGACCATGGTGAAGCAGCTGTGACCCTGTAGCCCATGGAGGATCACGGGAGTGCAGGTATCCAACCCACAGAAGAGACCCATGCCAGAGCAGATGGATGCCTGAGAGGAGGCTGTGACTCCATGGGAAGCCTGTGCTAGAGCAGGCTCCTGTCAGGGACCTGCAGACCCATGGAGAGAGGAGCCTGTGCTGGGTCAGGTTTGCTGGTAGGACTTGTGACCCTGTGGGGAACCCACACTGGAACAGCCTGTCCTTGAAGGACTGCACCCATGGAAAAGTGATCCACATTGCAGCAGTCTGTGGAGAACTGTTGCCCATGGGATGGACTCACATTGGAGAAATTAGTGGAGAAAAATCCCCCAAGGGAGGATCCCCATGTTGGAGCAGTGACAGAAACAACCTGTGATGAATTGACCATAACCTCCACTCCCTGTCTTCCTATACCTCTGGGGGGAGAGGAGGAGGAACTATGAAGCAGGGAGGGGTGAGGGGAAGGTGTTCTTAAGGTCTTATTTTACTTCTCATTATCCTGCTGTGATTTTGTTAGTAATAAATTAAATTAATGTCTCATAATTTGAGCCTGCTGTGCCCATGACGGTGTTTGGTGAGTGATGCCTCCTGGTCCTTATCTCAACCCATGAACCATTTGTTGTATTTTTTCTCCCTGTCCAGATGTGGAGGGGAGTGAGAGAGAGGCTTCGGTGGGTGCCTGGAATCCAGCCAGGATCAACCCAATACAGCATCTGTAATGTACCATGGAACAGTTCACCAAGGAATATAATTCTGAACTGTTTTGGATTTTTGTTGGTTTCTTTTTGTTTGTTTGTTTGTTTGTTTGTTTCTATTATATTTATTTCCCCTGTGATTTTTATGGCTCAAAGAAGGAAGCTTACCACTGCTTGCAAAACCACAGCTACTCTGGGTATGCCTATTTATTCCAAGTCAGTGTTAGACCAGGTAATTTCCACAGCACTTAATTTCTTTCAGCTTGTTTGTCACTATTCTCAAATTAGATTGATTCTTCCTTTAGAAAGCAAAGCCTTTTAACATTGTGGATCTCATCCCCTGAGTTAAAGCTCAAATGTTTTATACAGAAACAAAATGCTCTGGTAGGCTTCTTCCCCATAGAGAATCAGTGTGCTCCAGGAGTAGCACTCCAGACAAGTAATTTACTTATACAAACATTATAAATAAAGCAGAAATAGAGGAAAATAGCTGAAAAAGAACCCTCTACAACTTGTCTTCCTTCACAGCACTCTGGTTTTATTTCTTGCAGAAGGTCTACAAGCTGTTGCAGCTGGCTATCTGTGGAAGTTCCTCAAGCTGTTTATGAAAAATTCAGGTGAGTAAAATTACAAGTCTTCTCCTCCCCTTCTCAGTGGTAGAGGTATAAGTTAAAATGCTTCCACAGATTTACTTAACCACCCCTGAATATTTTTAAAGTAATTTTTCGTGGTAAGGTAAAAAGTTGTGTTTTGGATTCACCTATCCATTAAATCATATTATTGCATAAATGTGTTTTCAGGAAAAGCAACATACAAGTTTTTATTAAGAATAAACAAAATGTCCTTAAGTATGTTGTTAGTTCTAATAACAATTAGAATAATTTCATACTGCTGCTATTTGGTTTGTGTCAAATATACATCCTGATCCCATATGGTAGAAGAGGAAGCATTTTTCGTTATTTCCAGTTTAAGTTTATGAGAGAAAAGACAAAAGTTTGAAAAAAAGTATAAATCATTAAAATTATTTGGATAATGAGAGACTGGAACAAAACAAATGATCAGAGTTTAAATTCCATATGCAGAGTTAGTAATGGTAAGTGTAGATATACTAAAAGATGCACTTGTGATAATCCTCAACTTATTCACTGAAATCTGTTCTGTTTAGTGATTTTTAAAAAATATACAAAACAGATTAATAGCAGGTTGGCAGACTTACATTTAAGATAGTGATTAATATGGAATCACTTCTAAATAGGATGCTTTTAGTGGAGTTTTGAGTGAATCAATAGTAACGAAGTAGATAGGAAAAAGTTTTTTATGTAATCCTACTTTATAGTATTTTGAAAGTCAGACCCCTAAACACCCACAAAAACTGACTTATCAGCTCTAAATAAATGGGTAAGAGGGGAAAAAATATTATTATAAGTTAATGTAATAGGTAATTGAGAAGAAATCAAGTAATGCAGTAAAATAACCCTACCTTGGAAATGAACAGGGTCTTTAAATACCTTTGACTTCTTAAAAAAGGCTGTAACATGTCAACCATCTTATGGAGGGAGGATCCAAACTAATTCTCACATAAAATGTGTCACAGTTTTTAAGTACTGAACAATGAAAATAAAGTGAAATGAAATATTAATATAGTAAAGCCTTAATTGCTTCTTATGTTCAAAAAAAAAAAAAGTGAGCAGTTTTCTAGAGCTGCAGTGTCACAAAACATACTTTATTGAGCTCAGTACCAGGTGGAGAAACACAATATCTTGTGATATGAGCTCTTCATATTGTGTGACCCAGTGTGATATTGTAGCTTTAAATTTTTAATGAAAATAATTGCTTGGCTATCAAAAAATAGAGAGTGATGCATGATATTTAAAAAATGACAACAAACAAACAAAAAACAAAACAAAAATGAAACCCCACGACAAAAAACAAACCAACCCCCTAAAGATGGATAGTACACACTGACAATTAAGAATGTTGCTCACTATGCATGTAGCAACATTACTTTTCAGTTGTTGGTTTTCTTGACTGTTAGATATTCAGATTTGTCCAAGGCAGATAAATACCATTAATTAATTTACTTTCCTCTGAATGAAAATAATGAGAATACATATCTCCATAAAGATACCAAATAATTAAATATAAAATATTGCTCTTTAAATTTAAATAGTAAAACCCTTTAATTTTCAAGAAGAAGACCAAATTCATGAACACAATTTGCACATGTTTAAATAATCCTTTTGGACAAAGAACCTGATCCATAAATATTTCCCAAACATCTGGTTCAAAATCAATTTTTATCAATGTGCTAATAAAGGATTGATGTTGCTAACAGGTTTAGTACTGTAAGTAATACTGTAGAGTTGGGTTTTTAATTTGCAAGTTTCTTTGTCATAGAAAAGATGTTAAGCATTTCTGATTTGTTAAATTGCTGAAGATTTGTTGCTGATATATTAGGAAAGTACAAATTTTTTATTAAAAGAAAAATACAAAGGGGTTTTTTTTTTGGTTTTTTTTTTTTAAATCTTTAATGGTTTAGCAAGTTTCTATACCAATGTCATTGGCTGCAAAACTTTAGCCATATTTTGGGCCATATGCACTGTACTACTATTAGTTCCCATCTAACTTTTAAGTTAGGTCCTGTTGACTGAAATCTTGTCTATACCACTCCAGTCACACATTTATGAAGTCAGTGGAGAGAGATCCTGAGGGCAAACTTGCACCTCCAGAATCAGACATTTTTCAGACTGATACAAAATAAAGTTTTGTATAAAAATTTTTGATGGAAATATAGAAAACAGCCAATATAAAGTACCTATTAGTTTCAGCTAACTAAATGTTACAGATTTTTTTCATGAAGAGTAGAATTATAGCTGATTAGCAGTTTGGCTGTCTTCTTCTGCTCTATATTTCAGACTTAACAACATTTACTTGTTTAGGAACCAGGCTAAAGTGTTCATCAGACTACAGAAATGAGCTTTGTGGGTTTTCTCATAGCTTTCTTTTGGTTGGTTCATTGGTTAGTTTGTTGGTTGTTTCTGTTTTAGTGTTTTGGTTTTGGGGAGTATTTTTCATTTCTATGGTTTGGGATGCCCAAAAATCACTTTGAGCAGACTGAATGAATTTGCCAAGAGATTCAGCAATGCTCACAGCTACATTAACTGCATTAAGTGGCAATATTTTGAGTGGTTTTTCATTCTCTCTCCTGATCAACCTGATTGACAACCTAATTCAAAATTTTCCAGGAACATGTCTCAAAGGTCAAGTAATTTCTACTTCAAAAAGTACACAGTATAATGGTTACCATGCTGTTTAAAGTTAAGAATACCTCACAGTCACAGAGGTTTTAGACTGGTTTCAGCAAGGGACTTACATTTTCAAGTCAATATCTATCACTTTAGTACTAATTTGTTTTCAGACTCCCTTTCCCCTTCTTCCAAGTTCCATTTGCCTTTTATTTATACATCTTTCCCTAGACAACTTTCTGCTGCTGAATACAGCAATACATATGCAACCAGGGAACTAAAACATAGATCAATCTCTTTAAAAAGTGAATGCTTCATGTTATCCACTAAGTCAGAAGGAGGAAAACAGTAAAGAACACAAGCACTTGAGGCTTATGTTAGAAGGCATCAATCCAGTCAGCCTTCAGCAAAATGCAGTGGGTAGGAGTAGGATTAACTGTGTTTGACAGGGAGTTGGCTGATGTATTCTGAGGCTGCTCTTGGTCATCTTTGAATGATTGTCCAAGTGTGAGATGTTCCTGAGAACTGCATATACTGGGTTTGTGTCCAAGGTGTTTCTTGTGGAGGGTTGGGGAGCTGCAGATGTGGCTTCTGTGTGAAGGTGTCAGAAGCTTCCTCTGAGTCCAAAAGAGCCAAAGCAGCAATTGTAGAGTGTGAAGAGGAAGGACCAGCAGAGGCAAATGAGAACTGACCACAGTCCCCATTCCTCATCCCCCTGTCCCACTTAGGGATAAGAGGTAGAGAAGCCAGGAGTGTAGTTGAACCCAGGAGGTCAAGGTATTTTAGGATTTGTCTTTCCTTCTCATTATCCTAGTCTGACTTTCAGATGGCAAAATATTAAATTCATACTGTCCAAGTTGAGCTTGTTTTGCCCATTACAGCAGTTGGTGAGTGATCTCTCCCCTATCCTTATCTGGATCCAGCAGTCTTTCATTATACTTTCTCTTCCCTGTCCACCTGAGAAGGGCGAGTGTTAGACTTGTTTAGTAGAAACCTGGTGACCAGCCAAAGTTAACCACAACCTGGAGGAATGCAAAAGTCACTCCTATCTTCAAGAAGGGCAAGAAGAATGACTCGTGGGAAATACAGATCAATCAGCCTCACTTCAGTCCCTATGAAGATGATGCAGTGGCTAATCCTGGAAGATAATTCCATGTATGTGAAGGAGAAAAAATGATAGTAGTCAGCATGAATCCAAAAAGAGCAAGTCATGCTTGACCAACCTAGTAAAAAAAATGAAATAATTGGCTTGATAGATGAGGGAGAGCAAAGGATATTGTTTACCTTGATTTCAGTAAGGCTTTCAGCACTGCATTTCATAATATTTTCATGGAGAAACTGAAAAAGGATGGGCTGGGTGAGCAAACAAGTGAGGTATGTTGAAAACTGTCTGAATGGCCACATCCAGAGGGTGAGGATCAGTGATATGAAGTGTCGTTGGAGGTCAGTAACTATCATCATACCTCAGAGTTAATCACTGGGTCCAATCCCATTCAATGCCTTTGTTAATAGTCTGGATAATGATGCAGAGTGTAATCTGATCAAGTTTCCTAAAGACAAAAAACTGGGATAAGTGGCTGATAGACTAGAGGGTCATGCTACCATCCAGAGGCACGTTGGAGAAATGGGCTGACAGGAACCTCATCAAGTTTTTGTGCATGGGTAGTTAAGTCCTGCTCCTATGAAGGAAAAACACTATGCACCAATATATGCTGGGGACAGACCAGCTGGAAAGCAGCTTTTTAGGAAAGGATAGGGGGTTTCTAGTGAACACAAACACAGGCTAGCAGTGTACCCTTGCTGCAAAGGTGTCAAATGGTATCCGGGTCTGCATTAAGAAGTGTGCTGCCAGCAGGTCAGGCGAGATGATCCTTCCCCTCTACTCAGCATTAGTAAGCACCTGGAGTGCTGTGCTCAGTTCTGAGCTCCCCAGAACAAGAGAAACACAGCCATAGTGGAGTCCACCAAAAGGCCACTAAGGTGATGAAGGACCTGAAGCAGGTGAAGAGAGGCTGTGAGAGGTGGGACCATTTAGCCTGGACAGAACAAGGCTCAGGGTAGATCGCATCAATAGATTCAAGTCCCTGATGAGAGGAAGTAAAGAAGATGGGTATGGGCTCTTTTCGGTGCTGCCCAGTGACAAGGCAAGAAGCAATGGGTTCAAATTGAAGCATGGGGGGCTCCATCTGAACATCAGGAGAGACTTTTACCCTGAGAGTTACTGAGCACTGGGACATGTTTCCAAAGAGGTTGTGGAGTCTTCCATGGTCACTATAAAATTGAAAGGACTTTTATATTCAGTTAAGTCATTAATTGCTACTTCTTTGGGTTAGCCTACATATTTGAAGGAAAGTATTTAAGGAAAAAATACAAATGTACCTACAGCCTTTAACAGTAATCATAGGTGGCTTTTCTAGACTTTTGCATAAAAGATATTAGATAGTTTCTTTGCCTGAAAATTGGTAATTTACTTTCATTGTTTTAAGCTTATTATTTACTTTCTGTTCTACCTTTCTAGAAAGTACTTTCAGTTCTTATCTTGCTGATTTATTAAAAGTTTTCTTTAGAGGCTTGCAGCAAACCTTTACAGAACATTCAATTTAAGCTCACTTGGGCCCTGTCATGCTTCCATGGCTTTTGATATTTCATCATTGTCAATGAATATGTGATTTATTTCAGAAAAGTTGCTTTGGTACATTAGAAATTTTAAAAGTTTTTTTTTTTTATATATATTTTCTTTAGATACTTGGATATGAAAGATTTAGCTCAATAAAACAGTCAAAACACATAGAAAGTAACTTTTCTATGAGTTAATTTTTTTTTTAAACAGCAAACCCCACAAACTATTAGAAAATAAAAAGAAAATAGAACAAAACCAAACAAGAAATTTTTTAAATCAACCAAATTTAATAGGTAAAATAGTTACTGAATAGAACATTTTGTGGTCATTCACAGGATTTATTCTCATTGTCAGGCAAGAGTTAACAATGAGCTATTCAGATTACTGATTAGGGAAGCCCTGGCTTTCCTCTCATTCTAACCTTTCACTCTCCTAGGAATGTCCCTTGATTATATTTACAAAGCAGGTAAATTAATTCTATAGTTATTGGACATTGCTAAAGGCAATACATTGTAATAGATTTTCAACCAGCCTTCTAAAATAATTATTACCTCTGTCTTGTTTTCATTTCTAAATTGTCCTGGTAATTCCTTCTTATGAAGTCTCATTCCTGTTTTAATTTTAATTTTTAATTTGGAGTCTTTCATCTAATGACAAAAAGAAGAACAACTTGTATTCCTCTGTAAAAAGATTTTGACCTTTATTATTCTGTCTTGTTGTCTAAGGAAAAAGACAATTTCTTCTGTAACAGGTCAACTCTTCAAGGTGATGCTATGGACTATTTTGCCAATGATTCACAAATTAAAGACTCTGCTAGAAGTCTTTGACATGATAAGATATAACAGGTACAATAGAGATATTATGGGCAATCATGTCAGCTAACAGCGGTGCTCCACTGAGATTCCACTGGGTAAAAAACTAGGACTGAAGCAGATTAAATAATATATTTTATTAAGAGCTAATGAAATAAGTAGAACTCATTTCTAGCTTCACCGGGAGTATATGTTTGTCCTGATATCCTACAACTAAATAAAAAATATCTGAAATTTCATCATATAACTTTGTAATTTCTGCTCAACATGTGAATAGGTTTTGGGATTGGCTATGCAAAATCTCTCTGTAAAAAGTAACAGCAGCTAGCAGTGAATAATCTGGAAAATCTGTGTTCCAAAGTCTTTGTTTATAAACCTGGACTTTTGCCCTTCATTTATATGTTTTTGTAGATAATCAGTTCACCCCAAACTGAATTCTTTCCTCAATGAAGAAGAGAGCAAACAGACAAAAGTAAACTAGTACGTCCTTCTCTTACATAACGGAAATGCACAGCTCTTTTACACAGGGATGAGCAGCTTTTATCCAAGGATAGATATGAGCACTGGCTCTTTACAATGACTTAGACCATAACACTGCTCTCTGCAACCTAGCCTGGGAAATACAAGTCAATGTGTAAGAAGCACCTTTCTTCTTGTTTCATGACATGCCACTTCTTAATCTGCACATTCTAACAAAATGCTTACATGTGCAGATGGTCTTTGAAGTGTTAAATACTTGATCAATCTTTTAAGATATTTTTAATTGACACATACACAAATGACTCCTTCTACACATGCATGCAGAGGCTTGTGTTTATATACACACATTCATCACAACACAGTCAACAATGCTTGTCTTGGATATGTGAGAATTTTGATAACAATGTGTTTTCTTGATTTGTAGCAGGGAGGAGTAAAAAGAAAAGCTGAGGAGGAAAGGAAAAGAGGTACTGGACTAAACAGAGTTTTTCAGAATCTGTTAGTCATATTAAATAATTGATTTTAAAAGGTTCCAGCAACAACCAAGAACCTGCTGACAATATTTATTTGTAAGCACATGAGAAGAGTGAGGATATTGAGGGATGGCTTCTAGGAAAAAAAAAAGGTTTGTGAATTTTATAATTTTCTCCAACCTTTTTGCTGTTTCATGGAGCCAGTCTCTTTTCAGTGGTGCCCAGAAACACAACTTCTTTTTATTCTACAGAAAAAATTGTCTGCTCCCAGAAAAGAAAAATTCAGAGTTTTTCTCATAACTCTGATCTATGATTTTCTTATTTTTAAAATATTTCCATGGGGAAGTTGAAAATAAGAGGCCTTTTCTTTAGAAGAATTCATTAAGTGAGTAATTTAGTCTGTTGTATTACCAATTTGCAATTGTTAGATCCTACAGGATATTAAATATTAGATATATATTAAAGTTTCTGTAAGATGTTTTCAAATTGCACTAAGTTTTAGGTAAATACCATAAGTACCTTTGTTGAAAACTGTGACAATTTTTTTGTTTTATCAAGTTTATGAGACACCTAACAGTTCCCTTACTTTCTTTACTATCTATTGTCTTTATTGAGATTGCATTGGGTTTTCATGGCCTGGTTTTGGTAGTGGAGGCTATAGGAGTGGAGTAGAAGCTGACAGAAGCTTTCCCTGTGTCTGGCAGAGCCAATGCCAGCCAGCTCCAGGATGGGCAGGCTGCTAAGACTGGCTCAATCAGAAATGGTGGTAATGACTCTGTGATAACCTATTTAAAAAGGCGGAAGGAAGTTATTGTGCACAAGTAATTGCTGCCAGAGAAGAGTGGGATGAGAATATGTGAAAGGAACAACTCTGCAGACACCAAGGTCAGTGGAGCAGGAGGGGAAGGAGGTGCTCCAGGTGCTGGAGCTGAGATTCCCCTGCAGCCCATGGTGCAGACCATGGTGAGGCAGCTGTGACCCTGTAGCGCATGGAAGACCACGGGGATGCTGAGATCCACATGCAGCCCATGGAGAAACCCTGAGCTGGAGCAGGTGGATACCTGAGAGGAGACTGTGACCCCATGGGACACTTGTCCTGGAGACAGGCTCCTGTCAGGGACCTGCAGAACTATGGAGAGAGGAGCCTGTGCTGGAGCAGGTTTCCTGGTGGGACTTGTGACCCTGTGGGGAACCCACACTGGAACAGCCTGTCCTTGAAGGACTGCACCCATGGTGCAGTTTGTGGAGGACTGTTGCCCATGGAATGGACTGTTCAAAGAATGATTTGAGATAAACCAGCCCTATTTTTAATCTTCTTGAATTTCTAAGAATTTACTTAGATGAAAATACATCAATTTCCAGTGGTCTACAACTTCAATATACAATATATTTAATCCTGAATGTTAGGATGCATGTGTATTTTTGCATAGGTATATTTACCTATTAAAAAAAAGAAAAAAATCTCTGTTAAAACGTTCCATAGCTGTCAAGAACTCATGAAATAGATGAATTGATTTCTGAAGTAAATGAGGCATCAATATAAGGTGTTTTTCTATGGTCCTGTATGCTCTAGTATGTTAAGAAGCAAAGCAAAAAACAAAGCTGTTGTATATTTCTCAGTACTCCAATGCAACAGCAATGAGTCCTCCTGCTTTATCCATTTTGTGTCTAATGTGCGTCCTAACATCACAAAGCAAGAAGGTTCTTTGGGATTAAACCTTTCAAATAATACACACAGATGTTCAAATTGCCTCCTACGATAACATCAGGTTGCATATGCTACAAAATACTAATTACAGCCCAGAGGAATAATTCTTTAAAAATTGACCTCATAAATTTTTCTTAAGGGTTTGAAACTAACAATCCTTTGTAGTTTATGATTAACTGTATGCATAAATGAATAGTAATAAAATGGTTACATATTTTCTGGGGCCTACTAACATTGCCACATGAAGAATAATGCATTATTCATCACTTCTATTCTGACAACACAGGGACACTTAGGATAAAATTTTTACTGCAATACCTATATTTTAAAGGAATAACATCTATTGATTAGAATTCTTCTTCAATGCACATAAAAAATTTTTGAGGTTTTTTTATTCCTTTTGGAGTAAATACATATTAGAAGAAAGAAGATGATATGACCATTATATTCAAATTTTAAATACTTTTGGGTTTCAAATCCTAGAAATCCATTTAGAGAAATGCAGATTCACAGCAATACATTTTTTTATAACATTTATAGTTAAAAAAAATACAAAACATGAAGTAAAGCCTTTCTGGTGTCAAACATTTCTTGTATTGAAAACTGAAAAACGCCCTTTCTGGAGTCAAGGGAAAATTGTGCTAAGGAAATTGTCCACTTTCTGTAAAATTTTCAAGAAGGAATGATGTTATACAAAAACCAGAAAATTGATTTAATCACAAAGAGGAAAGTAGCATCCCCATGAAATCTGTGCTTAAATCATAGCTAGACATTTTTGAAAAGAGGGAGATTTTTTTATAGTACTCTATAAATTGAGAAGAGTTCTTTTCAGCAATAAGAAAAGTTGACTTATACTTAACTGATAAAATTGCATTTTATCATTTTGACCAGATATCAATAATTATTATTTTTTCATTTTAATTTTAAATATTTATTATAAGAAATAGGGGATATTGAAAGGAGATAAATGAACTTTAAGATGTGCAGGTTAAGTGGCAAAGAAACGTTTTCTATTTTCTCCATTAGTAATATAATAATATGACTATTCTAACAGTAAAAATAGTGACTGAAAAATCTATTTAAAATATGAAAATTATTTTTAATTTCATTCTAGAACATTCTGACACCATAGACATCCAGAACCTGCCCAGTTGGATTCTATATGCTTTGTAAGAATAAGCAAAAATTCCCCAGCATGTAAGTGTTTGTGAAAATAAAATCAGTAATATTAGAAGAGTGACTACCTTATTGCATTTGTTGAACTTGAGTAAGTAAAATTCAGTTGTGAAATTGTGGTTGTCAAAGTGCCACATCTCTTTACTTAGAGATCTCATTTCTACACACTAATAAATATGAGCTGTTTAAATTTTTGTTTTAGTCATGCTAAATATCATGGGGGAAAAAGAACCAAATCATATTATTTTTCCAGTTCTGTTTTGATTACTTTTTGTCTGACCTCCAAGTAGCTGAAATAGACAACCGTACAGTAAGACCAAGTTTGGTGTCACAATTTTAGAATAAGAAATGTCACAATGAATTAATGAATGCAAAGATAAGTTATAAGAACATGTGGATATAAGAGAAAATAATCTAAATATAGATTCTGTAGTTGCAAAGATCCTGAGGAAAAAAGGAGAGCTTTTAAGTCTAAACCTCCCAAACTTAAAAAATCCAAATCATAACAGTTGTAATATCAAAGCTGTGGTACTTCATCCAGGTATGGAGACTCATTTTCCCTATTTTATTTTCCCTCATTTTCCCAGTTTGTTATAATTTGAGTAGGGGAAATATTCTTTTAGCCTTTAACCATTTGATAATTATTTTTTCTTTCCTTCCACTAGCTTGAAGCTACTGTCAGTCATGTGTTTCAGAATGTATTTCACTGTGTTTTACCCTTCAGATGATGAGGATTCCACATTGTCCACTGAAAACTGTTTGGCTGTGAAATTCATTGAATCATAGAATTGTTTGGGTCAGAAATGACTTTGAAGATTCTCTAGTTTCTACTCCACTGCCATGGGCAGGGACACCTCCCACTAGACCAGGTTGCTCAGAGCCCCATCCATCCTGGCCTTGAACACCTCCAGGGATGTGGCATTCACAGCTTCTCTGGGCAACCTGTTCCACAGTCCCCCCCCACCACAGTAAGCAGTTTCCTCGTTATAGCTAATCTAAACCCACCCTCTTTCAGTTCAAAGCCATTCCTCTGTGTCCTACCACTGCATGCCCTCCCTGAGGCCAAATTTAGGTACTGGAAGGTGGCTTATGATAGAAGTAATATTCATTAAAATGCAGTTACAGAAAAAGGTAAAAAGTATTTGAATGATTAAGACTGATAACTTCAACAATATAATTTGTTTAGTAAGCTAATTTATTGAGAGTACTTAGGTATACAACAGTGAGGGAAGAGAGATAGGGAGAAAGACATTGTTAAGAATGCTTATGTTAAGTTCCTTCTTTGTTCAACTGATTAAAATGGGCTTGTTTGGAAACTTTTCTCCTAACTCAGGCATATAAGTTAGATGTCTGGAATTATGTGGTATAAATATTCATGAATACATTCATCATGTAAATATGTCATCCTGCATATTTGTATTTTTGAAATAAATTATTTATAAACATTAAAGAAAACAAAATGGGTAATGTATTACACTAATACAAGTCTCAAAAACACCCTGAGTTTTGTAACTGAGAGATACTACACACCCACTCATGAAAATGGTAAGCAATCAGTGGCTTGATATAACATCAAGGGGTAAAAATACAGCCAAAAAAAAAAAAAAACCAANNNACCAACTATCTCTTCAAGAAGGAATGGAAAGCAGAGTAAAGAAATATACACTAAATACTAAATATATATATATAAATATACTAAAGAAATATACTAAACAAATATACTGAAGTGTAGAATGGTGGTAGAAAATGAATGTACTTCCTCGTTTTTGGACTTCAATAGAAAAAAATACTGTTCCTTTTAGTGCTTGGTGGCACAGAAAATAGCTTTATTTTGGCATTTATTTTAGTGAAAGGGGAAATTTCACTCTGTGTTTTCAACTGGTCCATTTCACTAAAATTGTCTTTCAACCAGTTTTGACTAATGCTTTTAATTTCTATACATATATGAAAATTTTCCTGTGATAAAATATGAGACAAGTGTCCTTTTTTTTGAACTTGTCCTTCCTGTACTCCTCACATATTTTCAGTGAAACTTTTGTTACTACCTCTTTCTTATTTCATAAATTGTTTTTAATATATGCAAAAAAACTTTTTACAGTGAAAGAAACACTTGGTGTTTCAGTTTAAAGCATCAAAGAAGATATGCTGATAAACATATTTCTTCAGGAAATTAGCTTTTCTACTTGAACTAGCAACAGGACACCATATTAATTGTTTTCCAAAAGGGCTATTAATCACAATTGTGACAATATCCCATAATATGCTACCACAGTAATTGAATATTGCCATTCAGTTTGAATACAATTTTAGTCACAGAGCAAAGTTAAATGCTGCAGACAGAAAAGTGTGTAAGTTTTTGAAGATGATCCATGCACTAATTGCTAGGCTGTGATGGCATTTTCATTTATTACAGGCTGCTCAACCATTAATTGTGTGTGGTGATACAGATCACTGGTTTTTCTCATTGAACAAGTTACAAAGGTTAACGGAACCTGAGTTTAAGAAAAAAAAATCACGTTATGAATAAATAAATTGCACAATAATATGATTTTAACTCATTGACAAACTACTTATAAAAAAAGTATACTAACAAGTCTCTATAATTGGTTCAATTTTTAAATAAAAGTTTAGTGTATCAGGCCACAAACAAGGAAAAAATAAAGCTGATCCTTTGTATCTGATGTACTCAAAACTTTTGGTGATACAAAGGATTTCTTTTACAAGTTAATGCTCTGAATTAAGCCACAGCTAGTCTTGAGATTTCTTTTAGTGAGCTGCTGGACTCAGATGTACTACCTTGCTACATGCAATATATTTTCCTGGTTATTATTTGTTAAATAGCATAATAAAATCATATCCAGCTCCTGAATTTCAGATATTTGAGGAACCCCAATACATTGGTATACTTTGAAATATTGAGCATCCTCTGATAGACTCAGCATTCTAGTTTTAAGAATGATTCTGATGATAAGAATGATAGCTGCTTCTCAAAAAATTAATTCTGTTTAATATGGGACAATCTTTCATGCCAACATATGCTAATATTTGAAATTCATGATCTAGTCTATTTGTAAGAGTGAAACAAAATTTTGAAAGCATGTTTTATTTATGAATAATTGAGTATTTACAACTTTGAGGAAATAAAATTACATAAGTGACCAGAAAGTACCGGAATATTACTGTTTTACTTAATGCAGTTATATCCATTTCTTTTTTTTTGGTAAAAGATATTAACTTCTTTAAAAAGCATCTTGAATATATTTTTTTCTGAAAGAAAATATGTTATTTTTTAAAAATAATCTAAAGTGATCATATATCTTCAAACCTATCGATTATAAAGAAACACACACATCTAGAGAATTCATAAATACAGAGAAGCCCAACTGAAAATAAATTGTATGCTGAAGTCAATGTCTGTGCCTGGAATTTAGACTAAAAGTAACAGTATAAAGACAAACAGGGCTAAAGCTTCAGAAAGATTTCAATATATATTTCAATTTCAGTCCCAGCTTTGCAAATATTTCTTTAATCTATTGCCTTTACAAGTTTTGTACTTCCTTCCCATATTTATATAACCAGCATCATAATGTCAGGACGATTTTTTTTTAAATCTTTTAATAACAAACAACAGGTTTGGTTTTTAATATGTTGTATGCACCAAAATACTATATATTTTGTAGGTTTTCCCTGTTAGCCACAATAGTTTACTATATTGAACTTGTCTCTTGAATCCACTGACCTCAGCCATCACGTCTCTGCTGCCTTGTCATTGCCGCTGCTCTCAGCTCACCTTCATTTCAGTCCTAAGGGTTGCTGTCTGAAAGCTCCTTGTAAAGCCTGCAGTGTACAACTGTACACCAGCTCATTCCACCAACCAAAGCAAAATCACAGAGTGCCAGAAGCCATGGCTATGAAAACATGATCTCAGGAAAGTCACGAAACTCTGGAATGTGGTGACAGCTCTTGTGACAATTTCTTCCTGCTTGATGAGGAGGTTCTTTTTCACCTTTTCTCTTTTAATGCTATTTACACACAGATAGCTTTGAGTCTGTTCTATACAGTATCTGTCAAGAACTTTTGCATGAGGGCAATAAGATTACTTCCTGTCATCCTGTATGTAATACCGTGGTTGATATTCAAACCTAATGTGTTCTTCACCAGTTTATTATGGGCTATTTAATGTCTTGTAGTCACCTGCAGAAGATGCCTGGTTGATACTTTAGCCCTGTCTATCCTAGCAACCTTCAATCCTGGGTTACCTGCTTGCTGAGCAAAATATTTTGAAAATGTTGCCCATTACAGCAGGACTTTCAAAAGAAGGCTGTAACTGCATAAAATTTATCATTACAGAAGTGTCAAGCACTAAGTATGTGAAGAAAGGGTGTCCATCTGGCAAATCTGTATTCAAAAGAAGAATAACATCCATTTCCTAATTCAATTTTGTATTATATAGTGTCATCTGTTACTGTAAACATCACTTATGATTTGCAGGAGATCAGATCACTATATCGTAACAAATCTTCAGGTTTTATCAAATAAGCTACAAAACTTATATATTTAGACACACCATTGTGAGGAATATATTTTCATTGGGGAAAAATCAAATAACAAATGAAGCCAAGAAAACATTGACTGCAACCTGTGGGCACATAACATTTATTATCAGTTTGCACCTAACCCCACAGAAGTAATTTTACTTCATAAACTTGAAAGTATGCTTTGTGGATTGTCATACAGTGAAACCAATTTATTGTTACAAAAAAGCAAGATACTGTAGAGACCTTTGCAACTCCTGTTATGTGACTAATCCTAATAAAATTTACCTTTTTTATGTGCATTTTTTTCATTTTTGTTATATTGTTCCACAGGGTCTACTTTTATCAGATCAAGTATTGCTATAGAAATGAATGGGAAGGGGAGGAGGAGGAGGTATGTTTTACTTTTACAGAAATGCTTCATATTGGAATAAAAAAAACCTGTTCCAGCATTTAGCCCCAGTAAAATCAAAAGAAGACATCCATTTAGGTTCAGCATGAATAATATTTCAATAGAGAATCCGTAGTAAGAATGGAATTATAGAATAATTCAATTGAAAGGGAGCTGAGTTCAGAAAAAAAAATTCAGGGTATTTTTTTTTTCCAACCTCTAGCATAAAGCAGGTCCAGCTCTGAGATAACACAAGATTGCTCAGTACTTGATCCAGTTGGCTCTCAAACATCCCCCAAGGATGGAGACTGAAAAACCTCTTTGAGCAGCATGGTCAACTGCTTGCTCATTCTCTTGAGGACAATGTTTTTCCTTCTAGCCAGCTGGACTATTTCCTTATTTAAATTTATGCAAATTTATCACATCCTTTTCAACCACTGTGAAAGAGCCTGGTTCTGTCTTTTTGATGACCCTTCCATAGGTGCTTTAGGTGTCAGCTTTCTGTAGGGACCCCTCCAAGGTTTCTCTTTCCCAGACTAAAAATCTCAGCCTCTCCTGATAACCTTCTACTCCATTCACCCAATCTATCAATATCACTATTGACTGGAGTGCCCCAAAACTGGGCACAGGACTTTAGATGCAGCTTTAGGTTCTTTGAGGATAGTGGGTAATCACTCCTCTTAAGCTCCTGGCTGGGTTCCTAGTGTCAGCCCAGGACACTTCTGGCCTTTGATGGCAGAGCACACCAGGACCTTCTCAACAGACCTGCTGCCCAGCCAGTCAGCCTGTGACTCTGCAAGGGAATTTTTGCCTACCCAGCAGCAGGATTTAGTATCAGTCTGTGCTGAATTTCATGAGCTTACTTACTGGCAGCTCACTCTTACCTGAAAATGATGAGTACACACTGTTGGCTTTTCCACGTCATTGATGAAGACAGTCTCCTCCAGTTTTTGGTGACCATTAGGTAGAAAAACTTATTAAACATTATCCTCCAAGACAGGTCCTCCAAGCTATGTTTTATCTGTTTAGCAGTCTGCTCATCCAGACCACAATATTCTAACTTGGATACAAAATTATCTGTGATATAGGAATAATAACTTCTTTAAACCAAATACTGGTCGACTGCAGCTAGCTAAAACTGCAGAAAAGATTAGCACTTTGTAATCGTGACAGGGAAAGAATGCTAGGAAAAAAAATTCCTATCTGAAAATCTGGTATTATATTGTCATAACAACGACCTAAAATCAGACCTATTGGCTCTGAAGTGTTTCAGGTTATTAGTACAATTATATACACTGTATAATTATTTATGGATATGTATTTTACAGAGACATTTCTCGTTAGTAAACTGTGGATTGTAATAGATTTATTAAAACTTAACATTTATCAGACCAAGGAAAGTGTTCAATGATGAGGCATAGATGGTCAATTTCCCGTGCTAAGAAGACAGTCACTTTCCCGTGTTTCCTGTAACCCAGTGTCTATATAAAACACACTGGGCTTTAGAGTTCAGCAGAAAATTACTTAGAAACCTGAACTTCTTTTTTCCATGTTATTGGAGAGAACAGAATATAAGTGTTGTAAGATCAGTGGCATTCTAGCACCTCCTCTTTCTCCTGTTGTTGTATACAACTGACTCTGTGTTCATTAGATTATAATTTTTACTTGCAGATATTTGGTTAAAATAATTTCCTTGCTGAATGTTTATTACTTCTTTCCTGAATCTGTGTTATTCTTACGGGATTATGTTTTTGAAGGACATGTGTTTGGGGCCTTAAAAGTGCCACTGCAAACATACAGAAATGCAAACACTTAGAAACATAGATCAGTTTGCAGTGTGATATGTAATTTGGGTTTATATACTAAGGGATTTATTGAATTTCATTGTAAATTAGCCTGTAGTTACTCCCAGTTTTGAAATAAAGTGAGATGATGTGTGGTTGCAGAATATCATGCAAGCTGCAGAGTTTTGCCATGCAACCAAATGAAACTCAGTGATTTTGATTGATTTTCATTTTCCATTTTTTACTTTTCTCTGAACCAGAAACTCAAAGTGAACCTTGAAGAAATGGTGGGATAGGAGGTGCCAACCCACATGGATCAGACCTGAAGAAAATATTCACACCAACATCTGTGAAAGAAGACTGTGCATTTTCACATACAGCTGTCTGCAGAATACATTTTGTTGGGGCACTGAAGCACCAAAATTTCATTCTTTTTGTTTGGACCACATTTATCTTTTGCCTATCATCTCTGTGCATTTCCTATTATCCACTGCAGAAAGTTAGGCAGACTCAGAGGATCCTTGACATATTTTTGAGAACAGTCTTTTATGAAAAGTGAAATAATTACTCCTGATCAAGTTCACTCTGCATCTTTTAATGAAAACTTGGGTAGAAGCTAATAATTGTGATATCTTTGTGAAATTCAGATGCCATTACTGTATTTTTCATTCACTAAATCCTTTCTGTAATATAGAGATATTGAAAAATCTTAAGTAATTAATATATAACATTATTGTATTTTCAAATAAGCATAGATATTTCTCTGAAGACTGTTGGAAGGTTGCAATTGCATGTATCATATATATCACATATTGCTTAAGCAAGGACATTGTCATATCCAGGAAATTAGGTGTATTTACAGATACTGCAGATAAAGCCAATCACAGTGGTGGGGTGTAGAGAGGCAGAAAAAACCCTCTCACAGATGGAATTCAGATGTAAGAAAGAAAGGATGTGAGCTAGAAATTACAGAGCTTTGATAATCAAGGAGCACCAGGAATCTCACATGCAAAAAAACTTGTCATCTTAAAAAAAAGATTTTATGGCAAAAAAAATAGAAAAATCTAAGAAAACTAGTTTTGCCAAACAATAACTGAGAAAATTGAAAATAAGTTAATTGCCTACTGTTTGATAATGATGAGCTTTAATTGATTGCTGAACAAAGGCTCCAGTAGGTAGTTTTTACTTTTTTTCACTTGCTATTTGATTTGATCTATTCAATAAAATTTTATTTAGAGAATCTGTGTTTGAAAAAATGCAAGAATCTGTGATTGAAAAAATGCAAGATTCTTGAGTTGAGAATCATTCCATATTCTGTAAGTGAATACTGCATAAAAAGTTCCCTGTTTATCAGTAAATTGAGATTGCTTTTATTCCTTTTCCTCAGTAATGCTATAAACTAAGCGTTTTCTTTTTCATTATATTGTTGCCATTTTATTTATCAAAGTACCAGAACTTAGATTCACTTCAAAATAATAAATAAGTAAAAATTAAAGCTTTAATTTTTCCAGTCTTACTGTAGTTCATACAAGACAAGAATGTGATGAGTTTCACTGCAGGTGCTGTACCTTGTTGTAGACATTTACGATAAATATTTTTACAGTCTATTTTAGCAGTTTATTACATGCGTACATGCATACATATTTACATACATATATAAATATTTTCTTAACAAATACTACATTCAGGAACCAAGTAAACTCACAATATGGTCTTGGTAATAGTCTTCAAGTCTAGAACACCTCTTTATAGGACTCAGACTTCTTATTAAAATCCAGTTAGACTGATTTTTTTTTTTCTAGTTGTTCAAATCCAATGAAAAAGGGTTTTTCTGTGTCATAATCCTGAGCCCTGAAATGTTTATCTTCTGGAATAGTACACAGATTTCAGTAAAGCCTTTAACAAGACCTGATTAAAGCCTAGTACCAAAGTTTGGACTTGAGAAACAAACAAGATATGACCCAAAAACACTAAGACAAAAGCCATACAAGCTCTCTTCATGTAAAGAGCAATCATGTAAATAATTAGATGTTTAAATCTTCACTGGGAAGGCAATGTGAAATACTGTGTTTTAGATCTTTCTTCCACCCTTGTTTTAACTTGTCTGTAGGGACAAGTCATTACCATTTACTCATTATCATCAGAAGTTCAAGAGAAAGAGGGAGTTTCTCAGGAAGACTGGAGACATGTGTTGCTTTCTTTCTGAAAGGATTGTATCTTTCTCTTGTCGTCTGCAAATTGTTGTCTTAAAGAGAATTCTAAGTTAATTTGTTGAGATAAGTAAGGCTGAGACCTAAGATCATCTTCAGGTTTAGTAACTGGACCTTTGGTCAGCAGCATGAGGACAGCAGTATTCTAATCCATAGACTACTCTGCAATTTACTTTAAAACAGCATTAAATTATTGAATACAGGTATTCACAACGGGAATTTTCGTCATTATCTCCTCTTTCAGAGCAATTTTAAAGTAATTTGACAGCTACCATTGTATTTTTCATGGCTCCACCTCATTAGGCTACCCTGAACACTCATCACATCAAATGCTTTAGAAAATACAGATAGAGAACTACTTGTCTCAAGAATTCAAGGAATATTTTACATGAACAAAGCACAATGTTTGCTGAAGTGTCTTAATCTGTTCACAAGCAGAATCTTTGATGACTGGTGTCTTTCTACATGGAAACATCACTTTGTAAATACAGAACCTCCCAAGGTAAATGTAGATGGTCTCCATAATTGGGTATTTGGGAGATCATAGTTTTCAAATTAGGTGTCCATGTCTCTTTAGGAAATATGCCCTGCTCCTATAAAATCAAATCTGTTTAAAACGGGACATATCTATTTTAAAACATTTCTCCTTTTATCACCTCCCAAATGTAGTACTTTTTTTCAAAAATAGTGTAATTGTAGTTAGCCAAAACATAAGCTAAATTGAATTTTTCAGCACCAACATTCTTTAAAACATTTTATCCTATGCTTCTAGTTACAGTGTAAAAAAAAAAAGAAAAAGAAAAATTGAGTCCCTAAGCTCTATGTCTATTTCTGTGAATAAGGCAATCACCATTTAAAAGTGGTAGTTCCTGCCTTAAGTCTACCAAGGACTGTAATGAAAAAAAATCATTCAAGTTTGAAATCTACAAAGGTCACTACATAAATTAAATCTAGGTTTTTCTCTTTGAGTAAACTAAGAGAGGAGCATTCAGATCACAGCTCCCTCCTAAAGCTAATGCTAATTTAGGTGAATTATCCCTGAGAGATTCAAAGGAAAGTGATTTCACAAACTTTAAAACTAATGGGATGCATTCTTAATGCTGATATAAATGCACCATCTTCCTGGCTCAGCTTTGTCCTTTTGCAATTGAAAGGTCCTTTTATCACCTTTTGGTCTCATAATCCCAAATCATGCTGAACACTTAAACTATTCCATTAATTCTTGCTGTCCTTTAAAAAAACTAAAATTGCTGATTCCTAGTGTCCTTCAAACTCTTTACTTAAAAATTGAAAGGGACATGGGATGATTTGCCATTTTAAATGTTGGTTGGTTTTTCTGTGTGTGTGTCTTTTGTTTTGTTTTGATTTTGTTGCTGTTGTTGATTAATTGTTGCCTACATTGTTTACTTTATTTGACTTGCTGAAAAAGTAGTAGAGCTCCGTTCTGTCAATTAAAAACATTAATTCTCAAAACATACTTTAGACTATTCAACCAATAAAAAGTAAAAATTAAATATGTAAAACATTTTTACTACAAAATAAGAATTAATAAAAATTAGGAGATCTTGAAGTTATACCAATTCCTTGGTATAAAAAAAAAAATTCTTCTAAAAAAAAAAAAATAGCATTTCCCTAGGAACATAGACTCAGATTCTGTATCAAACATAGATAAATTAAAACTCATTAAACATATGGTTGGTATAAATTGCTCTTACACAATCTTCATACTTTCTCACAAAATCAGTGTTTTCAAAATGAAATATTTCAATATTAATCCCTAAGAAAAGGGGTAAATTTTTCTTTTTAAATTCAGAATTATTTATTTTTACTGATTGAAGTTTTAACAAATTCAGTCAATACATGCTCATACTCAGGCTGAAACACAGTGGTAAATTTCAGTAAGATTGAAATTTTATGGAAGCGTTAAAAGTCCTCTCATTACAGAGTTTCATAATGGAAATACTGTCAGATGCTGAATTTTTATGGTGCTCTTTGGCTCTTAATTAATGTATTCTGGAAACTAAGTGATGACAAATATACTAGGTAATGGAAGATTCCATGGAGACAATGGTATACATGTAACATGTACTGAATAGCTGTTAGTACAACAAAACTTAGATTACAAAATATACTTAATGACCCTTCCTTACACTGAAATGTCATTGACCTGTGACCTCCTAAAACAAAGCTAATAACAAATTCATGGTAAAAAAATACAAAAATCCCAATTACATATGGAACTAATGCAGTTTTTGGAGTTTTCCATACTATTAGCCATTAATTTAGCAGTATCCTGTAACCCAGTCTCAGTGCTACTAGTTTCTGGGAGGGGAGGGAGGTAGAGGGATTAAAAAAAAAAAATTGGGTTTTTTTCCTAAATTTCTCAGGCTGTTCAACTTTATAAAGAAAGATAGAGAGAAGTTTACCATAAAGACCACAGTCCATAGAAGTTTACCACAAAGAGAGTAAAAGTTTAAAGCCTTAATGGCTTTAAAATTAACTGAGGAAATTCACTTATTGACCATCTTCCTATTGTGCCTAAAGAGTGTGGTGGCAGACTAGGTCAGATGCACTTCAAAGACTTCAAGGGATAAAACTCGAAGGTGTCTCTGAATTGGTTTTAACTTTTTCCTCACAGGGGTAGTGAAGATGAAGACGCTTGTAAAGTAAGCAGATGAAAACTCTTTTTCTCCAGGCATCCAGTTATTTAAGAGCCAGCATGAAGTTCTTTACACCAGACTGATGTATTCCTGAAATTCAGTCATAACCTTTCATTATTATTTATTTATTCATTTATTTTATTAAGGGCAGTATGTTAGTACTTGCTTACCAGTAAATTTATTCTAAATTTATTTAAAGAAGGATAAGAGGAACAAATACTAAAAATTGAATGGGTTTTCCATGACCCTGTGTAAAACTGGGAGAACATTCAAAAGAACATATATGGCCTGACATCCCACTTACATAATCTAAGAAATTTTTTTTTTCAGAAATACAGTTCTTGTGTGGTAGGCTTTGTGGTAACACAGCTTGTCTAAAATACTTAAGTTCCCACAAGAGAAAAATGGAATGGAATTAAAAAAAAATCTTAGCAACCAACCAGGGAACTGAACACATGAAATATATGACATATATTTTTTCAGAGATAACATCTGAGAGTACTGTAGCCGGTGACCTAGGGAGTTTCTCAGCTTAAGGTTTCACAGCTGTTAAATGAGATGTTGCCACTGATATTTATATAATTATCTATAACAAGCAGTTCCCAGTTCAGAATACTTATTTTCTTTATTTTAAAATTTATTTCTAACCTAATTTCTGATAACTTCACTGAAGAGAAATGTTTTTTAACTAGTTCTGGACAGATATTTTTTTATTCACCTACTTTGCACAGTTTTATGCTCTCCTGGTATATCTGGTTTTATTTATCTTTTTCACAATGTGAAGAGTTCAAATTTGCTTAGTTTCTCTTAATCTGGAACTCATTCCTGTGGGAATACTTTATAGAAATGTATTTTTAGTTGCACAGTTATTTGTTATTATTATTTCAGAGTTTGCTGACTAAATCACATATAAAAAAATAAAAACTATCATGGGTTTATAATTTCCCTCCCACTTTTCTTAAGAATGCTGTTTTTCAAATAAATATTTAAAAGTATTCTTTTTTAGATCCACTGTTTTCTCTTTGCACTTTTGTTCACTTTTTGCATATCTCTTGCAGTGTCAGTGAGGATACAATAGGTCCCACTTCCACACCCCATTCCCTAACACATTTCAGAAGGGGAATTGAAAAGGCAAAGAAAGTATTTAATTCACTGAGTACAGTAAATTAAAACTGACATTTCATTTATGATGAAACTCTTCCTGAGATGACCAAAAATATGGAAATGGTAATTTTGTTGTATTAAAAATATCATCGCATTAAATGAATGAAAACAATGCTGGAAAGATCATGCAAGCTGTTCAAACATAAGCAGAACAAAACAAACAAACAAAACCAGAAAAAAGAGCTGGATATATCATGCTTCTTTCTTTATTCTCCTTTTGCATGGGCAGTTTATAAAGATGCAGTCATAATGCCAGGAGGATATAAATTTAAATATGTTGTCTGGAAACAAGTTTTTTTTTAAAAATAGCAAACTTAAATTCAAACAAAACAGATGCCAGAATGCTGCAATTAAATTAATAACTTTAAATTATATTCATTAATCCACAGCCTTGATTTAGACTGGGATAATCCCAGGTTTTGTACTTAAACCCAAAGAGGCTTTGGAGATTCACATTAACCTTCTGAAGGGCATTTCACAAGGTCAGGACTCTGTCACAAAATGAATATTAGTGTAAGTGGAAGCTGCAGAACGAAGCATTGCTCCCCATTGATTTCTTGAGAACACCACTTAAAGAAGGACTTACAGGAAAAGATATGGCAAATTATCAGTGCACAGCAGGAGCTACAGGCTGGGGGGTGCTCATGGGGATGGCAGGGCAGAGCCTCACCAGCCAGGGCTGGTCCCACAGCCTCAGCCAGGAGCACCCCTGGCATCCATGGGCAGGGGTTTGGTCCCACAGCCTAAAACTCTGGGCACCTGGGAGCCTCTCCCCTCTGCAGTCAGCAGAACAGGACTCTCCATGGCCATGCTGGTACTGAGCTGGCTCCAGCAGAAGAGCTCTCAAGACGTTTACAGTAACAAATAGAAATTTTTATATAAACTACCTCATCCTACATCATAGATGATGCATAGGAAAATTTGTCAAAGAGACTAAAAAAGAGCTTATTATCCTCTCTGCAGCTTCATGGATGTCAGTGGTTCTTTCACAGAACTACATGCTGAATATCAGAACTAGGAAAACAGCAAAAACTGATATCTCTGGCAAAAGTAAAAGAAAAACCTGTAATCATTATTCTGGTGTTATTCTGGTATATGCAATATCCCCTTAGATAAATGTTGCTATTATTCTATCACTGGAAGTTTCCTGTTATCAAGAATTTGTCAAAATTTTTTGAGTTATGTAGGTATTCAAGTGAATGCTAAAAACATTCAGAAAAAAAGTGCTTACAAACTTGGGTTGTGAGTATTCAAGACCTCTTATTTAAAGATCTACAGAAAACCTGTGCACAGTCTTTGTGACATCAGGTCCCTTAGTTATCTGGCACTTATTTGACAAAATACATGTAAATATCTAGAAACTTGCAGAAATTCATTGTGGAAATTCACGAAGTTTGACAGTAGTCTTAAAGCTTAAAGCAGTGTTAACACATCCAAAATTGAAATCCTGAGAATGCATGTATTTTAAGGTATGTTGTGGGGCTAGATTTCTTACAGAAAAAAAAACGTACACTGAAGTAAAACAACAGTAAAGTACATTTTTCTATTAGCAGCTTGTTAAACCTTGATAATTTTGAATGGGCTGAGAACCTCAGTAGTTTTTAAGATTTTTGATCTTAGCTTCTTTTCCAGTGTCCCGTCCTGCTTTAAAAGGGGAGTCGGGGAGGATTATTTTTGGTAGATTCTCATACGAAATTAAAGCGCAAACGTGTCAATATTTCATCTGAGAACTGTTTATTGATAAGGAAAGATAAGAATTCCTGTCAAAGGGGGGATAGAAAAGAGAGCAAAAAGGAGAAAAGAGAGATAGAAACAGAACACGGGGACAGGTCGTCACCGCTGTACCCGGGCGCCCTGTCAGCGCCAGCTGGGCAGACGGAGCGTGGGTGCCGCAGGCTGCGATGGGTCTGCGGGGCTCCCGGGGCGGGCTGGGCGCGGTTTCCAACCCGCAGCCGGCCGCGGGTCCCTCCCGTCGGGGCAGAAGCGGCTGCCGCGGCCACGGCCGCACTCGCGGAGCAGCTGCGGCTCTCAGCGCCGGGCCGGCAGCGGCGGCCGCTCCGTCGGGAAACAGCGGAGCTGCGGGGCCGTGGGGTCGAGCTGCCTCGGGGAAGCAGCGAAGCGGGGCCGGACAGCTGCGGGCAGGACAGACAGCCGGGGAAGAAGCGGGACCGCAGGGAGAAAAAGGCGAGGCGGGACGGGGGGCCCAAGCTGATCCTCCAAGCGATGCCCCCGCTCCCTCCAAGAAACCCGAATGAAATGACCCCGATGTTGCGGTGCTGCTCACTGCTTTTGTGTGCTAAAACCCCTCCCACAGCCCGATTTCCTGGGCATTTTTTGCCGGGCATCCAGGGATCAGCCCCACCAGCAAGGAGGGGTCGCTCGCAGCCCGAGCGCGGAAGTTTCTGTGCCCGGATCGGCTGCCGGGCGAAGCCTCGCCGGGGACAGGGCCCAGCACGGTACAGCCCCTGGAGTGATCTTTCACCTCATGTGTAACACGTGTTCAGGCATAAAGAAAACTCAGATCGGTCCCTCTCATCCAGTTTCTGCTGTGAAATGTGGTTCTGCTGCAAATAAATGGGAGTACCAGGAAACATGATCAAGGCTCTATCAATTCTTGCTTTTACTCTTCACTACAGTAGAAAATCAATTACAAATACTGCTATACTATCAATTCCATTTCCTTTCACTTCTGAGTGGGTGAATCACTGGATATTGTGCCAAATCCTTCCTACTAACTTGTATCCCAAAGGAAAACTGGTCATTTGTTAGGTCATTAAAATAAAATAAAAATCCAAGAGTTTTATATATTTATTAAAAATTTATAATTAACCAATAATTAATGTATCACCAGTACCAGCAGTCAAAGA
Organism: Rhipidura dahli; assembly: GCA_013399225.1. Lineage (NCBI taxonomy): Eukaryota > Metazoa > Chordata > Aves > Passeriformes > Rhipiduridae > Rhipidura > Rhipidura dahli. Next base: position 89,947 of record VXAC01001107.1, on the reverse strand, counting down.
TATACCACAATACTCTCAAGTTACAAAATGTCAATAAACACCTACAGATGTCCAAACAGCCTTCTATAAACAATCCCGGTGAATTCTGATCCTAAGCTGTTTCATTCACTGCTACATAGCCATATACACATTCTCACTGGACATGCAAGCTGAAGCCTGGTATCCCTCTCCTGACACTCTGGGGTACCCTAGTAGCACACACCTGTGTTGGAGACATGGATGCTCCAGCTTTGTATGTACCTGTGCTCCTCCCTAGAACATGATGATACCAATGACAGTGACAAGCCCCCTACAAGGCCTACAAGGCAAAAAAAACCCCTCCAAGAGTCTGAGCCCCTGCATGGCACAGCCAGTATTGTCACTCCAGGAACAGGTTCAGGCTGCTCATAGTATCTGATGGAGAGGCTGCCCTCTCCAGTTTAAGCAGAAGTTTCAGCTGTATTAAACTAGCTTCCCACTACTGCTCTTTCCTCTAGATGGTCTTTACTCCCATGTTACTGATTTGCATATTTTTTCTATACTGCCTTTCAGGTATACCTGCTATTTGTTTAATTAAACTCCTCAGTCTCCTTATGGGTTCTTGTTTAATCTTGATTGTCATTTCCCTCTTTATCAAGTGTTTTTTACCTGATCCATACCTGCACTACATGCACTCACATTCCTACTTTTGGCAGGGATTTTCTGAAACGTATTTAAATTTGGGGGGGTCAGATTCTCAGCAATTTAAAAACTATTTCATTGGGGATTAAAGGCAGTTTATTTTAGGGGAAGACAGTTCTTAAAGATTTTCTGTTATTAATTCCTCCTTCTCAGAAAGAGTTTCCAGTTAAACTTATGCCCCTCATCCTTATTCATGGTCAAGTGGTAGAATAAAGCCTTAGAGAAATACCCATCAATATAAGTAACAGGTAAAATGTCTTACTTCATAAGTGAGTATTATTAGGTTGATAAGTTTAGTCTTCCAGGAAAGGATGTGCTGTTGCTCTCTAATTCACAATAGTGGTCAATATTAATACTGGTGACTCCAGCTTTAGCAACCTGTCCTTCATGTGCAAGCCTATATCAGTGTTTCATGGAAATATTGAATATAGATCCATTAAAAATCTCATTAATCTGCCAAAAATATATTAAAGAAATATTTTATTTCACACTCTTAATTACAATAAATATTTTGTGAGTGCATTTTGAGACAACCTGCATATTTTCAAGTGTTCATACATTCTGTCCCTTAAAAAGAATCAGTGGCTTTTTCCTTTTAACAGCAATTTCATACAGCATCATCAAAAATATTTTGATGCATCATTAGCTTGGATGACATGTTGAGAGTGATGACAGAGGTGCATTGGTAAGCACTCCTAGCTACAAAAAAGCATAGCTGCCGTATCAGATAAAGTTTTGACTTCTTTAACTGGTAATTGGTATCATACAGTAACACAAAGAAAAGTATTGGCAGCCCTGTAATTTTTTTAATGTTCTTGCAAATGCTGAGGGAAAATACATATTATGATAATAATTCATAACAGATAAATTTTTGTATATTATATTAAATATTTTTTGAAAGTGGAAACCTATATTTATAATGTCTATGTCCAAGATTACTTGTGAAATAGTAGGAAAAAAACAGTTTGAGCAATTTTTTGCAATCTTGCCAATATTTTTTTCATGCATTTTTACTCTGTGTTCTGTATCAGATAAAAACTCCAAAATGGCAGGGGTGATCCTAGCTATCATATTTCTAGAGCATGAACTCTTATGATGCCCAAATATAGTATCTTTATAAATTTAAAAATAAGATATTTTTAGTACTTGCTACCTATTGCATTATTAGTATCTCAGTCCCCAGGAAAAAAACTCACTTGTGTTTCAGTGAGGAAAAAATGGTCAGCTTAAAAATTTGGTATATAAATTGTTTGCTTTAAATTAATGTATAATAAATCTTTTAGTTACTTACTTTTATTCTTTCTTATTATTTTATTCTATGTTTTGATATTTTCCTTTTTTGCACTTCAGGACATTAAGTCAAGGGCATTATTGTTTGGTTTTGATCTTCACAAGTAAATGACCTTGTTTTATGGGTTTAATTTCTTCCCTCCATTTATTCCTTAGCCAAGTCTGTAAGGCTAGATAAAAAAGAGGACACTTCAGACTTTTCACTGTGGCTGGAATTTAAGTCACATTTAAAAATTGGCAACAGTGCTGCGGAACTGCCTGCACACCTGAGAGTCTATAAGCATAAGAATTTTGACTGTAAAGTTCCTTTAACATTGGAAGTGCTGTCATTTTTTGAACTCATTTTGTCAGAGTAAGGCATCTTTAGATCTATATTTCATCTAAAGCCAGCTAAGACTCATTGGTTTAAATAAAAATGAGGTCATGTCATGCCAAATGCCTGCTGCAAAATACATACCTCTTTGCTTCCAGGACATGAATAGAAAGGATAAAAAATATCTGACTATGCTAAATCAATAGCTATTTACTCAACAGCTTGAACTTTGAGATTCTTTTTGGTCTGAAATTATATCAGTGCACATCTTCTAAAAAATCACTTAATCACAAATAGGCAAGGCTGAAGAAAAAAGCGTTCTTCATCATTCTGGTTGAAGTTGTTTCACTGTGCATGTAAAAAATGGTGAGATTTCTGTGACAGCTGGAAACCTAAGTGTCCATAACCAGCTTTGAGAATTTGCCGAGCCAGGCAGAGAATTAATCATTATGAGACTGATCATCTTCATGCATGAGAGTTTCTGTGAACCTCATCTCATAGGCTTTCACAAAATCACTCACCTATCTTTATGTATTCAAGCCTGTCTTTTTGAAGGAAAAAAAAAAAAGATTGTGCACTGCATAAATGTAAGTTTGGAAGAAAAAGTGCAAAACTGCTTAAGGAGACTGTTCTGTTCTGAGTTGGCTTCAAATATTGTAGTAAAAACATCAGACAAAATTCTTGATTCAACCCATGCTAGAATGAGATGTTCTTCGTTTTGGAGAGATTGATTTTTTTAAATTTCTAGCCTGTGTGGGCATCCATTAAAATCATGTTTTGTTGGGCTTTGTATTTCAGCCTTGTTGACTCCTCCCTTAAATAATATTGTGCTTGAACTTTTGTCTTCTTGTAGAGACTACAGACATCTTAAGGAAACTGATCCCAAAAGTCCTTGGTAAGTGTACACTGCATATGGCTTATTCAGCTCTGTGCTGTGATAGTCACAATATTTTATAGGAGGAAGCTCACCAGTCATTTCAGACACGTCCATAGAGACCTTTGAAGAGCAGTCCTCTGAAACTATCCTTGGGGAGAAAGAAAATATATTTCCACAGTGTCATTATCTTTACAGTTTGATTATAATGACTACAGCTAAAGTTCTATTACTACTGACACTACTGTTACAACTGTAATATACCACAGCAGAGTGTGACATTTCTTAGGCTATTGTAAAGCCTCTAGAAGCCATCAAGGATTTGCTTAGTGTACTACAGAACATGTCTGAGCAATTAATTTTATGAGACAAGGCACCACTGTGAATAAAATCATCTCTAGCTCTCAAAGTGAGTGCTTTGTACCCAGTGTGATAAAGCAAGAATTTAGCTTAAGCCAAAAGCATATCTGGAGCACTTTCTTTTCCCATATTTTATTACAATAGACAAGAACAAACCAAATAAACTGATAATAAAAATTATCGGTGTGTATTATGGCTGTGCCAAGATTTTATGTCTGGAGAGGAGATTTGAGATAGGAAAAGAAAGTCTGTTATGACATCCAGTTTCGTGCATGCATCTGCTGAAACCACATTGGACTTTTATTAGTATTTGGTTCCATTTCTTTTAGAAGAATGCAAAAAATATATTTTATTTTAGAAGAATTTTTTAAAAAACTGTGTATTAAATGGACTGAGAAAATACTAGTTTAAAAGTTCTCAAAAAATAGAGAAGTGGAAAGGACAAAAAAATATTCGTAACAGAAAAATTGAGGCACAGAGAGAAACACTGACAAACCTAGACACACTTGCAGTTCTCTATGGTTTCTAGGTACCTTCTTTATACTTGCAGGTTTATACTAAGAGTGAAATAGAATTAAAAAATTTTAGCCTTATGGCTTTTTTGTTTTTTGTTCTTCTGAGTTTATGGATTTTATAACATAAAAAGTATGTTATGACATTTTGGTCTGATTTACTGTATTATGATGGATAATGAATTTCATCTAAAAACACACTTCACTCTGGTTTAAGAAATATCACTTAATTTCACAAAGAATTAAGATTTAGAAATAGGGAAGGCAAGTCTTAAAAAAATAATTGCAATATATCCCTTTTTTTCCACATTAAAGTTTGCAATTAATGTGATGTTGGAAGCCTGTTTCCATCCCATGCAAGATAACCTGGAACTTAGTTACTTAAATAATTAGAATTATGTTCTAATTTTTTTGAGAAAAAGTAACCTTTATCCCTTAATGAAAAATATGTAAATTCCTTTAGGTTCAGCAATTCTGGAAAGTGAAAATAAGGTCTCTTATCATCCTTTGAAAGGAGATTCATAGTCAAAGAGTACTTTTTCTTCCTCTATGAAAAAGTTACAAATCCTCTGAATGGATCATAATTTATTAAAAACTCCAAAATCTTGGAATTGCTAAGAACAAATGTGATTAGTTTTCCATAGAGCATGCTCACACCAAAATGAAATGCAATTCTATAGTTTGCAAAAAGGCTACTGTTGTTAGACATTGTTGGCTTTGGTTTTTTGGGGGGATTGTTTGTTTCTATTGTTTTAGCTTGTTTATTCATTTGTTTTCTGTCCTGTGTGGTTCTACATCTGTGCAAAGGAAGAACCAGTCTGGAATACTCACTGTTTTCTCTCAGGGCTCTTCAAATGAAAGCACTGGGCTCTAGCTCAGTAGCCTGAGAGAAAATTTTCATGCAAAAATGAAAGGTCTAAATATGGTTAACAACTTAAACTGCTGTTCCCATAAAGGCTTAAGAGTCAAACATAAACTATATCCAACAGTGTATATATAAAATTTGGGGTATATGTAGAGAACATTTCCCTTTACTGTAGTAGGGGATATCCTTCAATAACTTATATTTTAAAGATACATCTTTAAAGACCAGCATTTATCATCTGAATGTGAAAATGTACTCTTATGTACAAATTCCTTTCAAATTTCTTGACATAATTTTTGTGTGAAAAATCCTTGCATATATTGTGTTTTCCCAAAGTAATTATTTTTCTTTTTAATGCTATCAATAAATAAAGACATGGTAAAAAACAAAATATCTCTGAAGTGGTTCAGGTGAAATTCATATTTACTATTCTTAGCTGCTATTGGGAATAAAGTTGGTTTTCCACATTTTACTTCTAAGACATCTCACATTTGAAATTAATTGATCCCAGAGACAATTTACCCAGAAATGTGTCTAAAATCCAGCAAAGGGCACAGATACATAACTGGAAATTCAGATCAACAATAGCCTCTAACTAGGGCACTAAGACCTCTTTGTTATGAAATACTGCCTAAGGAACAGATGATTTTCTTGTCTGCACCAGGTGGCAGTTGAATTTCCCTTCTTTTTAGAAGTTAGAAAAGAGATCTTTGCTTCCATTTATGTTTCTTATTCACCAAAAAAACCACACAATCTCTAATATGTAGGTTCTTCTTCAAAATGTACAGATGGTAATCAAACACAAACCCATCTTTTGGAACCTACTATCTTCCTTGTTCAATTGAGCCTATTTATTTCCTAATTCTCTTGGTATTACTGTGGATGACACTCTCTAATCCTGTAAACAGTCTCTGCATTAAGCAACACAAGTGTTTCTTCCTGATCTTTGCTACCTGCTCTTGAAGAAGTTTCATAGGTTTCATAAATCCTGTGAGGTGAAGCCAAGAGCTCTAGAGAACAGAATTTGGATGTCTAGCATAACACTGCATTTGTGCACTGGTTTTCAGCCCAAACAAACATGTAACTGCAGTGGTGGTTCTAATCAAAGAAGTGCAACATTTTAATTCTTTGTAGTGTATTTAGAAAAATGAATGTAATTATAGAACATTCCAAGGAATATAAGAGAAAGAGCTAAATAAATATGTATATTTCTTTTATTAATGAATAATAACTATTTGAAGCAACTGTTTAAAATACATTAACATTTGATTTTTGTAGCAGTCATGCCTGTGTAAGATAAATGAATGATATTCTGCACAAATACACAATAATCATTAACAGCAGCAAATGCATTAATCTAGTCCTCATTAATATTAATTTTTATTTCTGTGATTTATATCTAAGCTATGAAAATCTGGGACTGTTTTTGCCCATATCTGCCGCATTCCTTAGCCACGCCTGGCCGATGACCCTAAGGTAGAAGCCTCCAGGCAGAGGGCTAGCTCAGCTTCCAAGGTACAGACCTGAGGACCGCTGTCCAGGGCCGGATAGGTCCAGTGTCTGTGGAACGGATCCAGATACGGGACCTCGCTCCACGAGTCCACTAAAAATCCCAACGGAAGCACCCTTCAGCTGGGTGTCGATACCACCCTCGGTACCGAACACGGGCGCAGGTCTGCGTGCCAGGCTAGATGTGGCTCCAGAGGGAGTGCGATACGGCGAGAGAGAGAGGGAGACCGAAGAGGGTGACCAACAGGGTTTACTCCATAGGAAGGTAAGGGAGATCTCCCCCTGACCAAGCGTGGGGAGCATCTTTTATACTTTTACAAGCAGGGGAGGGAACACTCAAGATAGCCAATACAATTAAACATTACAACATCAAATACCAATCACAGTATACTTAATGGGAGGGGAGAACACATCAGTCAACAAGGAGCCAATCATTCGACGCCCTGGAGAGAACCTTCCAGAAACCTTGCCTGATGGGCATCTCTGATCCCCCCTTAAGGGCGTGGTATACAACGAGGGAACTTCCTGGGGCAAACTACTTTCTTAAAAAAGGGATAAGGGTCATACCAACTAGTTAAACGAAGTCCATTTCATAACTCAGTCTCTACATCCTCCTCCATCCGAGATTCCTCCAGCCACCTAATCGCAAGGGTTGGAACGGCTGCTGGAGCTGTCTGGGCCCCCACACATATCCTCATAGAAGACTAATTGTTTAAAATCTTTTCTGCAATAACTACAAAAACTTTGATCACACTGTGCAAAATGTCAGAACCATGGTATCTCTACTGCAGAAGTACTTGGTAGCTGTACTACATTATTGTAACTATCAGCATTTCCTGATAAGTTATTCAACCAGCATTAGTGCATAGATAAAATATTTTAATTATGTAATTAATAAAAAGTCATTTACAATTCTTGTAGAGATTGATAGTTAAAATCTATAGTCTATAATATGCAGCAGTTTGGAATATATCAGTACATGAATCTGTTCTTCTCTGTTAAATCTCAGATTAATTACTCTGAAAAAATCTTTGACATAAGGATTGAAAATGCCAGAGGGAACAGATTGTTGGGCACAGTGCTGATCTGAGACATAAAAAGATACTTTAGTTTAACTGTCAAAGTTAAGATCAGCATTAGTGTTGTATCTTAAAGAAATGAAAATTAATCAGATCTGAGTATGATGTCAAAAATAAAAACGAAGTCAAAAGATACATGAATCTACTTAAAATTTTATGGCTGGAAATATATCTGGAAAGCATGATATACACTAAGTAGTAAGAAAAAATAACAGGAGATACAGTAGAACCCCAAGGTTTACACATCAATTTGATTTTCAGGATAAGTACTTATGGAAAAACAAACTAGTAATGTAAATATACATTTGATTATACAGTAATGAACACGAAAGTAAATGGAGAAGTAATGACATGGGACTGAAAAAAGTGAAATAAATATTAGTGTATAAGAGAAAGACTACAAATGGAACTATATGGAGATTTTTTTGGAAAGTTTTTCATAACTGTAAATTCATAGTACTTTCAGTCTAATTGTCTACATGTTAAAACTACATATCAAGCAACATGACTGAGCAACTCATCTCACAAATTAACAAGGTTATTATCAGTTCTTACTTGATGGCTACACAAAGATTACAAAAACCTTTTATGGTTCTCAAGCTTAATCAAATTTATGAACTTCTCAAGTAGTTAAATCTCCAGCTGCAAGGTCAGAAGCTACCTTAATTTTGTTTCTTGCACATTATTGGCTAGTTGACAAAATTAGTGTATAAAGCACTTAATATTGGCACCAGTTAATCATCAACAATTTAAGTAAAACAAAGACTTCTTACAAAATTCTTTGATGTTCATGAAGACAAACACTGAAACACCAAAATGAAATGCTTATTAAACTTATGCTTTGCCTTCTCATCTGTTGCTAAATACTAGAACTGTTAAAACAGCTTCTGAAAAAAAACCCCGCCACCTGTTAGGATTTTGGACTAAAAAACTCAGTGAACTCTGCTTAACAGTTCTATTGCTACAAGTTGTCTGTTAAGAAAGAAAAACTGCTGAAATAATTTTACCATGTGTTTTTGGGGGGTTTGTTTATTTAAGTAAACCAAAAAGCAAAGGATTAAGAGTCTCATCCTGACAAAACTATATTCCTCAACATCCTGTGATTATGATTTTATTTGTAGATGGGTACTGACTCAAGATGAGTATTGGTGAGAAATGAATTTCTTACCATAATTTTTTCATGTGATTTTAACTGTAATTCGGTTTTGAAAATTCTTTCTTGCTTTTTTTTTTGTGGTGTGTTTAAAAATATTACCTTTCACCGACTTTTAATACTTCATTTTTTTTACCTTCTATTGGACATACTTTTGAACTGAAACAGTCAAACCATCAAAAAATTGTGATGAATTATGTAACAGATCCAAGTTCCATTTCGTCTTTTTCAGACTTACTCCTTCTCATTGCAGGGGAATTATGGTTTGATCAGACTACTAATAGCAAAGTTAAGAAATAAAAGACTAAAAAATATTTAATCCCCTTTTTCAAAAAAACTACTAATCCAGAATACTATTTTGTAATGTCTAACTTGTAATGAAAAAGGACTTATTTTAATGCAAAAAAATCAAAACAATATACAATATGGAAATAAAATGAAATGAAACAAAATAAAATAAAATAAAATAAAATAAAATAAAATAAAATAAAATAAAATAAAATAAAATAAAATAAAATAAAATAAAATAAAACAATAAAATAAAATAAGAAGTCTTTCCTGAATTTCCAGAAAATAAGTTTCTACATAATTCTTCTGGACGGTGAATTCCCGTATTTTATTTTTGGAATGAAATATATAGAATACATAGCTGGTCTTTTCATGCATTTCCAATTCTGTAATTCTAATTGTATGTTTAGATAGCTTAACACATAATGAGCATTACAATGATATAAGGTCTCAGATCAGAAAAATCATACTGCTCTTTTAGATATATTTTCTTCAATACAGAGTGTAACGTAATTAAATTACGGTGTTCCAGAAGAATCTGCTATTAATCTTCCTGCTAGTTACAGTTTAAAATATTTCAGTCATTTATGTCTCTGTCATGGTTGACTCTCCTACCACTAATGGACACAAGAGTTGTGAAAGGAAATTAAAAAAGTCAAGAGCTGTAATCAGGAGAGATGTTTGCTTCTGTGCTCCCTGTGAGGTCCTTTGTCAGGTTCAAAGGTTGTGATGACACTGTAAATCAATAACTTTATGAAGAGCACTGATTTTTATACTAAGATTTCATGATAAATTGTAACAATGGGGAAATTGCACCTAACTGGAAGAGCAATCCTTTATGTGATTTCCAGAAACAAGGCATGTATTATACCAGCAATTAGTTTGGAAAAGCAAGACAGACAGTTGCATTTAGATTTGTCTTATTTTTTTTCTGAAATTATTCCGCGTTGTCACCGTGAATAGATAAAATTAATATCTTGTAAAAGACCCTCAACTTTTTCCCATCCAGCTTTGCTATAAGTAGGAAAAACAAAAACAAACTAAAAATCCCCAGCCTTTCCAGAGCTCAGGCATACAATAAATGAGATATTCCGGTTGCATTGACATGTTAAATGTCTTACAGTAAAAAATGAAATGGTTTCATCAGAGAGCAATCTTTTGTAGCATTCAATTATACTGATTCAGAAGGAAATGTAACTTAGTGCATCTGAATGGTTTCAATTAAGTAAGGGATTCAAATAATTCACTGAGGGACACAGAGAGAAAGAAATTTCGCTTTCAAAGGCATGAATCCATCCATTTGTGTAAGCTGAAAAAGAAATATCCTCTTTGTGATTTTTGATGGGGGGTGGGGGCGCTTATTTTCTGCATTTAAGAATATGACTGAAATTTTTAGAAAACAAGACTTAAAAAAAAACCTGTGAAAAAGGTATTATAAACTAGAAGTCAATATAACTGATCTGAAGGAACACAGTGTATAAAATTACATATTGTATTACAGAGTGTTAATAATATTAGTTCATTTCCCTTATGTTACAACATGAGGGAAATTGCAATAACATTTTAATTTTAAAAGAACCAGAGAAACTGATTATCAATGGGTTTATTAAAAGTAGGAGATTATGGGTGGGCTTTTATTTTCCTTTTTCCCTAAAACTATATATAAACAAGATGCCTAGGAAAATCAAATATTTCTTTCTATTGCAGAAGGAATTTTTTAATCCCTTACTTAAAAAATATAAAACATATGCAGAGCTGTTAAAAAGAATGCCCTGCTATAGGGAAATAATTTATGGCACAAATCTTAGAAAATTCAGCACTGTCTCTGAAATTAGATGGAGAGGAGGACATGAGAGGATATTATTGAAGTGTACTAAAGCATTTTAATTAGATATTTAGCTAGAAAAGAAGCTGAATAAAATCTCAGCACTGTCCCATCAGCATTTATTTAAAATACCAATGTTCATACAATATATAGCATGTTTAGATTAATTACAGACACCAAGTAGAAAATAGCACTCTTCCTAAACTACATATTTATCTGAATAAATTTTTCAGTACATATTTTAGTGTTGATTCAGAGCATATGATCACCATACAAGTAGTCTGTATTCATTTACATCACTGCTACATGAACATTACTCAGAGACAGAGCATAGAACTCATCGGACTACTCTATACTGGGAGCAAATGAAAAGAGGAGTGTTAGATATATTCAAAACAAAGTTAAGCCTGGGCAAACAGGGCAAGAAAATTTATTATTTTGAATTTGGGGTTGTGTCTTAGTGTCAAAATCTACCTTAATTTGCCTTAAATTCCTCAAGTTTTGTGTTTTGTCTGTAACAGAAGTAGTAAACCATCTCCTTGTCTTTATCTTGAGCCATGAGGTTCTGTATCCTTGTGTTGTTGAGGAGGGTGAGTGAGACTGGGTACTGTCTGTAAACTGGTCACCCTCATCCAAATCACAGGAACTCATGTACATTAATCAGTGTCAGAGGGAATGACAGATGATGAAGCCATTAAAAACTGGAAATGTCAGGAAGATATGTGTAGGGAACTGTAAATAAAAAGCTAAAAGTGTTTACATTCTTCCATTTGGAGAAGAAAAGTCTTCTTGGAGACCTTATAGAGGCCTTTCCATACATGAAGGGGGCTTGAAGGAAGATGTAGAGAGATGTTTTAGTAGGGCCTGTGGGGACAGGTCGAGGGTCAACAGTTTTAAACTGAAAGATGGCAGATTTAGATTGAAAAGAGGATGAAAATTTTTACAGTGAGGATGATATGACCCTGCAACAGGTTGCCCAGGGAAGTTTTGTGTGCCCCACCCCTGGAAGTATTTGAGGACAGGCTGGATGAGTCTTTAAGAAGCCCAGTCTAATGAAAGGTGTTCCTGCCTAGGGCAGGGGGGTTGGAACTAAATGATTTTTAAAGTCCCTTCCAAAACATTCTAGGATTCTATGAGTTACTTATAAAAAGACCAGTCATGTTTACCAAGCAATAGAGAGGGGGGAAAAGCATGGATGTGTATGTATACATACATAAAAATACAAGTGTATGCATATATTTGTATCTATATATATATACACAATTGTGCTTTATTAGTCTGTATTTTCACAGAAAAATATTTCAGATTTCAAACTTCTCAAACAAATGTATGTCAAAAAATGCACCATTACTGCAACTACTTATAAGGAACTTGAAGTCAACTTGTTTTCTCAGAATGTTTGAAATAGACTGTCTCAAGTGGCTATGCAATGTTGATAAAACCTCATGGAAAGCAATTTACTGGTACAGATGGTATTTCTTTCAAGTCTGAAACATGCAAAATGTTTTCTTTATTAATAATTTCAGCAATTTATTCTGAGATCTACTGCTTGTAAAATCAACAAAACTCCATTGACCTGTTTAGAGCAGAGAAGAGCTCAACACTTTTAGTGCTGTGCTCAAATTTCTCAGATGTGAGATGTCCTCAATCATCCATATATATTTAGACAGACTAGCTCTGGAGGTTTGTACACAGTAAGATCAAACCTCAGAAAACTGCTAGAAGAATGAAAGAGTCAGATATCTCAAAGGTTCACTGGAAATGTTGGCTTTGAAGTGAATTGTTTTCCCACCAACTGCGGACATCCAGCATGAAAAAGGGAATTTTTTTCACTCGCCTTAAAAGTTTTGTCTCTGTACGTTTTCCATTAAGAAAACTATGAATGCATATGTGTTTCCTGACATTTTACCATCTGTGAGATGTACTTTCTGAACTATCAGAAACAGGAAAAAACATCAGGTTTGGGAGCAGTCAATATCAGAAAGAAGAAGCAAAAACTGATGGGACATAAAAACAATAACTGTGTTGTTATTGTAAATCGTAACAAGAAGTCTCTCAAAGACATATTGCAACAACAGCAAAACACACTAAAAAAACCCAAAGGCATTGAGAACTGTCTACTTTGAACACAGTTATACTGCATTTTCAACAAAGAGAAAAAGAGCAACTACTTTTAAAATAGTGTCTTTTAAATCATATTTCTTCTTTACCCTAATTTGACAATACAATATAACCATTACTGAAAATTAAGAGAATATTGATTAAAGTTTGGTTATCTTCCCTTTTGTTATGGTGCATATGTTGTTACTGAACTGAATACCATATGATTTGTTTGGAAATTCACATGTCATTTATGGCTTATTATAAAAGGAATCAGAATTAATAAAAACTTTTGACATACATTTAACTACCTATTTTATCATTCATTTTTTTAGTCATCTAATACTTTGATGAAGTAGGAAATGTATCAAAAATAATGAATAAGTATAGTTCATTGAAAGATTGTTATGGCTTAGAGATATATGACTGCTTTTTGGAATTATTTTTCATTATGCAATGAATATGCTCTAAAAAAAAATTGTTAATGCACTCGTTGAACAGTACTAAAGTACAAAACAGTGCAAAAGAGCAATAGAAGTTCCCCTTATATAAGACAGAATAAAATACTATTAGAAATTGTGAATATTGTAGAAATGAGAGAAATAAGTGCACAAAGACTGGAAATGTGTCAGATAACTTATTGATAATGAACACATACTCACACTAGGGAGAAAACTTATCAATTGTCTATCTTTTCTATAGGCCATGTGGCTAAACATGCACTCTTAGAGTCATTTCATTAGAGGCTGCAAAAGGATGCCTAGAGACTCTCCAGCAAAGATACAATTAGATTGAAGTTTCATTATTCTGAAACATGTTATGTTCCCCATTAGACAGTGATCAAAGAAAAAAATACTAAAGGAGATCTGTAGGATGCAAGATTGATTACAGACTGATTCAGCAGTGCAATCACTGTTTGGTGCAATCTCAGCATGAATGGAGTCCCCAGAGAGCATGCTGCTATCTGATAGCACTACAGTAAGGGAAAAATCAAACTACTTTTAGAAAGTAAATTGGTTGGGGTTGCATTACACAGGAAAGCATTATAGCTCAGAGTCATTCTTCCTGGAATCCAAAAGCAGGTGTTCTAAAAACATTTCAGTTTTCAGCTGCACATAAAACCTAAACCCAGAACTATTCAGTTACTCTAGTGGAGCTAGCAGAAACAAAGTACTTCATTTGAGTTATTGCAATGGATGCAGTTAATAGTTCTTTTAATATGCAATTTACAATCTCTGTGGTATATTTTTTTAATCTATCTCAAATTTCTTTTTATCTAGTTGTTTCTTTTTTTTCTTCTTCATTCTCCATTACCCAATAGAGTTTCACATCTGGAAAACTTACGCAGAACTGACTGATGTTGTAAGGCACTAATATCAATTATCTGGTGCTATGAATTAGCAAATATCTATTGAATAAAATTTACAGCATCTGCTGTCTGTCTCAAATACTGTTAAAGCCACTGAAGGATTTTGCCACAAGTTAAGCACAGAAAGGAGTGATAGAATGGAGGTAACTCCAGAATTGCTGTGATCGAGATCTGGTTAGCACATCCTGGTTAACACATCCAGACAAAAATTCCCATTGTCTCAAACTGTATGAAGAAGCAACTGCTCCTACACCTTTCACTGGTCAAACAAAGATCACCCCAAGTTATGAGACAGATGTCATCTGCAACCACAAACGACCACTGAAGCCCCCTCAAATACACCTCAGTAGATACCTGGAACTTGGACTGTAAGTTAAGCCTCCACAGCAGGAACTTGAGATGAGATAGAGATGATAATTTGTCTGGATGTTAACTCTGCTGAACCAGCTCCTACTGGGAAAAAAGTAATTCCATCAGGGAGAGGTCGTAACCACTGACTTGTGGCCCACCAACCCAGCAGACCCTCCGTCCCAAAGTAAGAGAAAGACTGAGCAAGCAGACTAATCAATATTAGAAGCTGGGGAATCATTTAACAGCATGAGAGATTTGGGTAGCCACTGAGCATTAATTCCTTTGTTTGCTAAGATGTATAAATAGTGAAAAGTTTTGAATGACCTCAGAACCTCTACCACTGAGAAGCACAGGGTGAAGAAGGGCCAACAGGATGCTGCTGGATTCCTGGGTGGTTACTGTCTGCTGCTCCTTCTCTCTGAAATTCTTTGTTAAATCCATATTATTGGCTCAGCATATGGTCTTGTTTCCACCTTAATTCGGGCAGAGGCATCTCTCACTAATCTGTTAACAACAGGCATATACTTTTTTTTTAAAGCCATGGTGTGCAAATTTCTTCCAGGAATGTGACTCCTCAGTAACAGCTCCTATATGTATACTGAGGCATAGAAATCTAAATTTTTAAAATTGCAGAGGAGTCTTAAAGCCTTTAACAGTACTGTAGTGGAAAATTATTCCTATAACAATTATTTTGATAAAATTTATGTTTCCATCAGAAAGTACTAGACATTTGGAAAAAGAGAGACAAATGTAAAATTTTTGTAGATGTTTACCCTTTTTATGTACCAAAGCTTTGTGTTTCAATACTGTTCTATAATTTTCAGTAGATTATGACACAAATTCAGTATTTAGTATTAATTCTTTAGGTCTTTACATAATTCTCTAAGTGTTTTACAGCATTAATTGTATTCATTTCTGTACATTTCGCTTGTTTTGAATACAGCTATATAAAAATGCACTATTTTTCTGTGTTCTCAACACTGACCCTGCCACACTGGTTTTGAAAGGAATGAAGGAGGATGAAAGAGAAATGAAAACTGCCACCAGTAGAACTTAAGCCAGTGGAGACTCCTCAACATCTGCACTATTCATAAAAGGTCGCAGGAAACCTATGCTCCATTTTTTCTGCATTAGTAAGAGAGAAAATTAATGGCAAATGGTAAATATAACACATAAAAAATATGTAGCTACCACTCCTGAGCAGAAACGTATAAAATGCATCTATTTTGGAAGAGGAATGTCATTATCAGGATTGAAGAATGTATTGAAAAAATTCATCAAGTGAGCAAAGTATTTTATTTCCAAAGTAAACAGCCCTTTATTTTGAAAATTACTTTTTGTCTCAATAAACATTACTTTTCAGTTGAGCACACTTGCTTTAAAATATTTTGCGGCATCAGGAATACTGCATTAACTTTGCAGTTTATGACCATTTTGATAAGTAATACTTCATATATCATTGTAAATAGCTCACAATCACTGTTCATCTTATTTTTAATAATAATAAATAATCAATTTATACAATATTTTCTCTATTATTGATGTTAGTTTAATGTATTGCTTGACAAGAACTTGCTTTTTATATCTTACCATATATATAGATGAAAAAATAGATTGTATTTTTTTATTATTTTTTGTACTTTATGTATGCATACATATATATTTTGAGCATGTTCAACCTCCGGAAGAGACAACTCAGAGGGGACCTCAACAATGTGTATAGGTATCTGAAGGGAGTGTGTCAAAGAAGATGGATCCAGGCTCTGCTCAGAGGTGCCAAGCAATAGAACAAGAGGCAACGGGGAGAGTGTGATGCACAGGAAGTTTCACCTGAACATGAGGAAGAACTTCTTTTCTGTGCAGGTGATTGAGCACTGGAACAGATTTCCCAGAGAGGTTGTGGGGTCTCCCTCACTGGAGATAACCAAGAATCATCTGGACACAATCCAGTGCACTGTGTCTCTGCTTGAGCAGGAAGGTTGGATGATGTGTCCTACTGTCATTCCACTTCTTACCTTATCCATTCTGCGATTCTGTGATTCTGTAAAAACATATACTATAGATATTAGAAAGAAAAACTTATAATGCATATCTACCTTACAGGAAATTCTATATGCCATTTTTTTTTAATTACTCAGGAAATAAACATGCCAGTGTTTCAGAACTTCTGGTGAAATGGAACAATCTCTTTCAATGCCTACCAGCCCACCTTTCCCCACCTAGATAACCGGAGATTTAGACAAATTACAGGCCAGATACTCAACCAGACAGAAATACAACTTTCCATCTTGTGAGAAAACAGACACCTAAAGGGACAGATGAGAAACAGAGCCCTTTACCTTACTTAGCAAGATAATTGGGTGACTGACAAGGAGGCCAGGCTGCTCAGGATCCAGCATAGCAGCACATTTTAAGGCACCTTTTGGACTGCTCAGAAAAGCTATCTGGGCAGGTGGTAACTTGAGGAGTTAGCCAGATTTCACACCAGCCAAGGGGGACATCTGGGTATGAGGCAAGATGAGAAGCCAAGCATTCTTCCTAATTTCTAGCCAACCCACCACCCTGGGGTCCAATTGGCAAGATAGTGTCTGAGCATAGTGGCAGAAAATCAGATTAACTAGCAGCTGGCTGCTTGGTCAGGCTATCAGCATTTATGATTTTCGTTGGTGTTTCTGACAAAATCTGCATGTTCCCAAACAACCATTCAGTTCCATTCAGAAAGGTATTTTTCTTGATTAAAACAGTCTGAAAAATAACCTCACCAGCTCTAGCTGAATATAGCTATACAGTATATGGCTAACAGTGTATAGAACAAATATATGTGGTGAACAATATTTTTATACCTCAATGTAATCACATATAAGTATTTTATCGGAAACCTTAGGGATTCTTTTTTTTTTTGCGAGATTTCCAGATACCAAGAATAGGTGAATTATTTATCTCTCAGAAAAGATCTGGTTTAGGCCATTTCTTCTTAAGTAGTTTGTCTTTTCAAAGATAGTTATGTTCTGTCTGCTTTTGGTCATCCTGACTTCCTTAATGTCCACAGTTTTTCCCTTAATAGAGATTAAAAATCCTCCTTTACTTCATTTTCCTCAGTGAAAAGATTACTGAGAGATGGATCTACCATATACCCCTCCAGTATCTTAGTATAAGCTTCTACCAACTTTTTTTTTATATACATTTGTTGTTATTTCTTTAGTCAAATTACCAAGATGCTTCGCTTAGTCATTTAACAATTCATATCCATGCCAATGAGACTTACATTTTTAAAAACCATTTTAGGATAAAATAAACATTATACTGTGTTTTGCTATTATTATTAAGTTGCAAATTTTAGACACTGACTACAGTCAATCATCTGTCTTGTAGTCAAACATAAAGAAAATTTTTGCTGTTGTGAAAGTTACCAAAAAAGCAAGTGCTAGCTAGACTTAAAATTGATTGGGAAGTCTTTAAAACTTCAAAAGGTATATTTATTTTTCTGAATTTTCCCAGTTTCTCATATGTTAACATGTCATTCTTTGATTAGTTGTGGATCATAGGTAACTTTATAGGTAACTTAATAGTGACTCAGAATACCCAACACAGAAAGTAAACTGTAAATACCCATATATCCCAAATATTTGGATTCAGGATTGTGGCCAAATACTACCACCATTGTAATTCACTGACAAGGGCACCACTGATATAAAATTAATCCTGTGCATTCCAGGAAAAAAAAAAAAAGTTACCATACCAATCAGATTCAGTTGTCACTTTCTCTGCTGTAATTGAAAAATTTTGGGTCACACCTGGAGCCATTGCTTCCAATCCAAAATTTTAAGATGATCAGAGGTCTGGAGCACCTCTCCTATGAAGACAGATTGAGACAGGTGGGGTTGTTCAGTCAGGGGAAGAGAAGGCTCCAGAGAGCCCAAGTAGGGGTCATACAGTTCTTATAAGAAAGGGATGCTTATAAAAAAGAGGGAGAGATTCTTTACATGGACAGATACTGATAGGCAAGGGGCAGTGGTTTTAAAATAGTAGAGGACAGATTTAGATTAGATCTAGAAAGATGTTCCTTACTGTGAGGCTGCTGGGGCACTGGAACAAGTTGCTCAGAGAAGTTGTGTACAGCCCATTCCTGGAAATGTTTGAGGACAGGCTGGATGAAGTCCTGACCAACCTGATCTAGGGGGTGGCATCCCTACCCATGGCAAGGGAAACTACATAATCTTTAAGGTCCCTTCCAACCCAGGCCTTCCTATGATTCTGTGAAACCTCCACATGGTTAAAACTATTTACACTTGTCTGCCAAGATAAAATTAACACATTTAAGTATATATATGGGAGTATGTCTGTCTTCATAATATGAATCACTTTGTTTAAAGATTTACAAACTTTAAAACAAATTTCATGGATGAAATTATCAGATGTCTTGGAATGCTGTTTTTTGCTGTTGTGGGCTTTGGTTTGGTTTTTTTTTGTTTGGTTGGGTTTTTTTGTTTGTTTTGTTTTGGTTTTTTTTTTTCCACTAGAAACATATAACCATCTTTTAATAGAACAAAGAAAAAAAAAAGGTTTTAAAAGTTTAGAAAATGCACGTAAAGCAAAATGTGCTAAACTCGCAAGACTGTAGAGAATAAGACAAGGTAAAACAGGCAACTATTCATGTAGCCTCCTAGAATTCAGTACCTTTATCTTTGTCTGCATTTTGCTATACTGTATACTCAGAAGAATATCTGTTACCTATGCAACTGACAGTATAATTTTATTATTGTTAATCTTAGCATAAGTAACGCAGCTAAATTCTCAATAGATGTAGGAAATGACAGTTTTTTTGTTAAATTAGGGCAAGTTCTGGAACCCTAGTAAAACAATTATTTGGGGTCCCTGTCCTCATAACAGGAAGAAACTGTTAAGGCCATTAAAAACATAAAGGAGAGGTGAGGAAAAATTAAGTGGTGTCCATCATGTATGTACTGTAAATAAGGTGAAAAACTGTTTTATTAATCAGTCTTGAAATGACGTACACCCAGCATTTTAGATCTAGGGCAAATTTTTCAGTTACACTAGCATTTAAAAATAACTGAAATAAAATAACAATCCCATATTCAATCTTTAAGCCTTGAACTTGAAAAATGAAGAAAAAAATGGTTGAAATAAATACATTATCTCCTTTTTGTTTACTTACTTTGTTTACTCCAGGGAGTAAGTAGTCTTTGATATCATCAGGCACATCAATAGAATAGAATAGAATAGAATAGAATAGAACAGAATAGAAAACAGAATATTTCAGATGGAAGGGACCAATAAACCAATCATCCAGTCCAAACACCTGACCACTTCAGATCCACATCAGAAGTGTTTATTTTAACTGTGCTTTAAGTACAAAACTCTGATTTAAAAAATCTCATTATTTTTCCTGACCAGGCAGGTTGGTACTGTCCAAGTCTACACAAGAGAAAAATCTTGAATTTTTTAATGTTGTTTTCATTTCTGATACTTTTATGCCAAAGTGAAACCTTACACATAAACAGACTAATAACTTTACCAGAAATGAACACCAAACAAAACCATTCAAACAGCTCTGGGGAAAAAAAATCAGTGTAGCTTTTTTAACTCTTGGAGCTACTTCTGAATCTAGTTTGTGACAACATTAAAAAATAACAAAAGGCTTTATCACCCCCTATACCTTTGCAAAGAGCAAACCTGCTAGAAATGTTGAAATGGGAGAAAAAAGAGGGAAACAGTAAATCACATGTTCCTACATTCCTTGGGACTCACTGAGAGGTTCTCTAACAGAGTTTCCCAGATTAAGAGGCAGATGGAGGGAAAAAGGTAAAGGTAAGAAACAGATGCTCTGTACAGCTTGATCCCCTGCTGATCTCACAGACAGAACAGCAGGTGCTCGTGCTACTGCAAGCACCTATAAAGAACACACAGATCATCTCAGGCTACCTCTGTACCATTCCAGTGAAGTGTTAAAACTGACTTTTTGTCTCCTACAAAAATTATTGAAATATTGCACAACACATTAAAATTTTATAATCTCTCTCTGTGTTTTGTGGACAAAAAATTACTTAAATGTGGGAAATCTCCAGATCTCTGCTTTGCCATGACTGAAGTGAATGTTTGATTCATTGTGCTACTCACCCTTCTATAAGGCTGTATCACAGGATACTCACTCCTGTATCTGAGGTGATTTTCCTGGTAAAAATCTTATCAAAATGCACTCCCTTGAAAAAAAAAAAAAAGACTAAATATTTTTTGACCAAGAAAGCATAACTCTTTGAAAATTCTTGGTCCTTTCTGGTAGTAATACTAAAGAATTTGCACAGCCTATTGAATATAAGGTTATTGAATATAATCAACATTTGACTATGCTGGAGACTTGGTTTTTGATAAATCACTAATTTTTGTATGATTTAATTCCATGATGCTAAACAGATGCAACAGTTTATTCTTTTTTTATTCAACCCCATGATGACAAACATCTTTTTCTTCCTGAAGCTGCAGAGGTTATCATTCTGCCAACTGTTATTAATTTCTTTTTTTCTCATTGAACAGAAATTACTATTCTTTCAGAATTGCTAACTTACTTTTCTTTTGGGTGAAACCTTCTGATATTTAGTAAAGAAATAGTTACATGACCTGAAACAGTTTAAAGAGTGTTTGGTGACTTGTGGAAGTGTTTGACTGAAGTAAGTTGAATAATCCATGTAGCTGACCTAGCAATTTAGAAAGGCAATGTAGGTGTGCAGTTCAACTCAGCCTGAGAATTTATCTTGGTTTTTGATGCATTCACTGCACAGTAGTTTTACAGCAGTGCTTAAAGGTGTGTATTTGTCAATGTGGGTCCAAAATAGAACCTTATGAAGAAAAGCTAGGGTATTGGATAAGGTAGAATGTTTGCTTGAAACTGTGAGATTTGAGATGATCTTTGAATGGTTTTTATTATCTATGTGAATAGATAAACATAGACTGATATTTCTAGAGAGTTACAGAGTAAGCAGAGATCTGCTAAGTGTTTCCTTGCTCAGTCTTCCCTGAGATCTTGGCCCCACTGGAAACTGTGGAGCCAGAATCTCTGATATTATTCTCTTCCACTCCCAGAGTTTCTCTCATGAGAAGGAAGATTAATACAAAATAATGACAAAAAATACTATGTGGACACAGCTTTTAGCTTGAAAAGCTGCAATAGGAGGGTGTTTCCCAGAACATTTAATTCAGATGGATTTAAAGATGTCATTTTAGCATGTTCCTGTAAAGCAATGGTATTAATCTTCTCATTGCTAACAGATTAGGAATTTGCCTCAGGGAAATCTGGCAGTTCAGCAGTTTTAAGAGCAGAATGACAACAATTAGCCCTATGAAGTCTAGAATTTAGTTATTAAGTGTGATGTGTACAACATGAGGATATGAAGTCTTAGTTTAAGGTGTGTATCCGACAACACAGAGGTACTGCACAGAACACGTATAAATAAGGACATCTGCTCTAGTTGTGACCAGCACCAGCAGTTCAGGAGAACAGGACACTAACACTGAGAGGTCAGAGTATCCACATCCATGTATCTCAGTTTAGATGGGTAGAAAACACCATCAACCTTTTATAGACAAGTGGATTTCTCCTTATTTAAGCTGACCAGTGGTCATTATCTGAGGCAGTATCACCTGCTGGATCCTTCTTCAAATAAATAAAAATAAAATTGTGAATAGCTCATTTGCACTTCTTTGCTTCTTTTCCAGAGGCACCTAAACAGTTAGAGAGGGCAGATATAGGCTGGGGCTTTGAGATAACCCACTCATACAATCATTATCTTTTCACTTCTTGCTCTGCCAGCCCATAACTGCATCATCTAGTGAATCACAGCCATGCACGTGTTCTAAAAGTCTCATTTTATCTCAGAAATACTAGAGTAGCCTTCACCTGCAAAGTGCTTGAGGTCTTATTTGGTCAAAATAAGAGTTCAAACTAGTATCTTCCCCTTGGCCCCTTAATTCAGCAATATTTTGAGCAGATACAGAACATGACACGAAGCCCACGAGTATCAAATCGTAGGAGTATCTCAGACCGTACAAAAAGTGGATGAAAAATGTTACAGGACTTAAAAATGTTATCAGCATGTTGTCAACTTATAATGAAAGGATCAGTGCAAGGAGAAAAAGAAATAAAGCACATCACAGTTTTATTATTATCTATGAATAAAAGAGCACAGAAAGAGCAGAACTCCTTTTGTTAATTATTTTTGTATTTTTTGTATTATTTTCCTTGAAACAATAGAGAATTCTGTGTTAGTTTTAGACTGAGAAATAATACTTCAATCTCCTGTCAGTGTCAGCCAGCAAAGTCAATATATACTTCTACTCTATTCTAGAATATACAAAATATGTATTTCTAAGAGTACAGCAACAAAGAATGAATCATTTAGCTTTGTAATCTACAACTTTGCATACATACTTTTAATTATTCTATCTAGAAGCTTTTGTTTTGAAGTGATATGGACAATGGAAAATTTTTTTGTACCAGGGAACTTTATTAACATCTATGTATCAAACCATTCTTGGGAGAATGCACTGCAACTGACTGCTGTCGAAAATTAATAATTATTGCATGGGGTCTGGAGCAAAGGGTAATAATATATTAAGTAATACAAAAAGGTTGCCTGTCAAGCAGTACGCAAAGAACTTTGACAGAAACAGGACTGAGAGAATTCTTGTGTACAAATATAATTCTATAAACTAGAAATGTTTTCATTTATTTTGATAAAAATTTGTTAATTTTTCTTCTAGCTATGTATAGGAACTTAACACATTGATTGAAATATTGCAATGGATTGTCACTTGTATTCTGATATTTTTGTATCAGTGAGAGGGTTGAAACTAGATGATCTGTAAGTTCCTTCCAACCCAAACCATTCTATGATTGTGTGATACCAGTTTTAGCAGCAACTTAACCAACATTTCTACTGAAAATGTAATATTGTGGGAAATAAAATGTCATTTACACTATTTGTCATGAGTAACATAAAGCCACAACAGTCATATTCTTCCATTCATGCTCTCTTAAGGCATCAGTCTTGAAACAAGTATCCTCTTTTCTTTGGAAGTACTATGATCGAGTCAGAATTGATGACAAAGTTTGGTATAGCAGTAAAAAGCTACACAGCTTTTTGAAGCAGCAAAAACATAAATAAAAATATATTACAGTAATTCACAAGATAATTGTGTAGGGTTTTTTTTAAAGCATTGGTTTCTTTATCCCTCTAGCTACTTATTGCTGTGACAGTTACTGACACATGTCCTGACAGAAATGGAATTTTCTAGACAGCATGACTGAGCAATTGAGCACTCAGCAGTTACTGAACTGAATGGTTCCTCTCTGAATTAAAGCCATGGGGAAAATAGTCATCATTCCTGTCAAGATCCAGCCCAAACAGTTTACACAAACAGCACATTATTGGCACATAAATCTGCAATCTCAGATACTAGTTTGAGTAAAAACCTTATGTTAACCTTTGAGACAATCAATTATCCCTTATTACAATTTTGTGTCATATTTTTATGGTATTATTTATTCATGTCTCTTTATAACACTTTCTAAACATTTTTTAAAAATCCATACTCTTTAGTTCTTCATGTTCTGCAGAAATAAGGTGGTGAATTTTGGGAAATGGTTCAGAGAACCAGAAATTAGTCTATTCCTTCTCAGTTCTGGTATTCTGTTAATTAATCAGCTTTGGAAAATCAATCAATATCTTGAACTTTGGCATACTCCATATCTATCAGGACTATTCAGTTTATTCACTATAAACCGTGAAACCAAATAAAACTTGGCAACTTGTAGTTGTGTGACCAACCAAATGCTAAACAACAGAAGAAGACTCAGAATCACTGAATTATTTAGGTTAGAAAAGACCTTGAAAATCATTGACCAGCCTTTGATCAATCCCCACCTTGTCAAATAGACCATGGCATTAAGTACTACATCCAGTTATAGCTTGAACTGCTCCAGGTATGGCAACTATACCATCTCCCTGGAGAACCCTTCCAATGCTTTACATTTTCTGTGAAGAAATTTTCCCTAATACCCCATCTCAACTTCTCCTAGCACAGTTTAAGACCATTTTCTCTAGTCCTGTCACTAGATCCCTGGGACAAGAAGCTGACTTCCACCTTGCTACAGCCCCCTTTCAGGTAACTGTAGAGTGATAAGGTCCACCTGAGCCTCCTTTTCTCCAGGCTAAACAACATGATCTCCCTCAGCTGCTCCTCATGTGATTTCTGACTTAGAGCACCTGAGCTCAAGTACAAGTAATGTACCTATGAAGCTTAAGGAAGAATATGGGGGGTGACTACAACTGTTGTAAAGGAAGTCAAACATCACAACATAAAGGGGACCAGGAGACCAGTTCATAGGATTTGGCTTAGATAGGTTAGCAGTGAATCAACTGGTGTATCAGATGAGTAGATGAATTGTGTAAACAACTTACTCTGAATTACTTGGAAAAAAAAAACCCCTGTGATTTCCACTCAGACCAAGCTAGATCAGCATGGGGCATATGTATACAGCAGAGCCAAACCAAGAGTATAAAAACTGAGAAACCAACAAAATGAATTTTGAAGAAACAATGGGCTTCACCTGTGTTCAACCCATGTATTCCTTCCCACTGGAGACAACCAGTATCATGATGGTGAGTGTATTTTAGACTGTTGATGAGAATCATGTTGGTACTGTGATCCAGCTACTTTCTGTTGACTCTAATAAAATCTATTGTCATGTCAAATAAATTGAAATAAGTATATTTAGTATTAAGACACTAAACCCTTCCTGTGTGGAATATCTAAGGAACTTGTTTGGGCACTGACAGGATGTTAAAAGACTGTTGCTCTGAAAATTGCTAAACTAAATACCACTGCATGTATTATAATGTCATGTCATGACTTTGACAGACCAATAATAATAATTGATTGTTAAAATAATGAGGCTAGTAGAATGGACCAGACTTATGCTAATGGCATTACAAAGTCTGTCCAGGAAGTTTTCTTCTAAAGTTTAGAGAAAAAAAAAATCTTAAAACCAGTCAATGATAGTTATTACAGAACCCTCACAACAGAAAAAACTAAAACCCAGCCCCAGAACCTTTGGTAGCATCAAGGACCTAGTTCAATTAAAAGACTTATCAAAGGTATAAAAAGAAAAGCTACAAATGTCCTGATACCTTAGAGTAGTCAAATACCCAAAAACTTTGAAGGAAATGAAAACTATGAAGAGATGTGTATCTAGTAATCTGTGCGTTATCTTCAAAATGAAAGGTTAGAAATTTTATTTTGATGACTTCAGGGATTTGAAATTTAGACATCTGCATCTAATAAAACATTTGAAAACATCAGTGCTCCATTGTTGTTTCACTGATGGAGTAATATTAGCTCAGTTACCCTCTGAAACCACATCTAGTTTGTAAAGTACATAGAATCTCAGATTCATTTAGGTTGTAAAAGGCTTTTAAGGATATTGAGACCTACTGCAAACCTAACAGTACTAAACCCACCATTGTCTGCAACTGCCACATCTTTTAAATACCTCAGGCAATGGTGACTCAACCACTGGCTTGGGCAGCCTGTTCCAATGTTTGACAATCCTCTCAGTGAAGAATTTTTTCATAATGTCCAACATAAAGGTCCCCTGGTACAACTTGACACCACTTCCTCTCATCCTATTGCTTAAAACTTGGAAGAAGAGACCAACTCCCACTTCATTACATCCTCCTTTCAGGTAATTGAAGCTAGCAATGAGGTCTCCCCTGAGCCTTCTTTTCTTCAGGCTAAGCAGCCCTAGCTGCCTGAGCTGTTCCTCATAGGACTCATCTCTAGACCCTTCACCAGCTCTGTTGCCCCTCTCTGGACTCATTCCAGCACCTCAATGTCTTTTTTGAAGTGAGGGACCTGCAACTGGGCGCAGTATTCCAGGTACAGTGTGATCACCACTTCCCTAGTCCAGCTGGCCGCATTATTTCTGATACAAGCCAGGGTGTCATCGTCCTTCTTGGCCACCTGGACACACACTGGCTCATGTTCAGCTGCTGTTGACCAGCACCGCCAGATCCTTTTCCATCAGGCAGGTTTCCAGTCACTCTTCCCCAAGCCTGTAGTGCTTCATGGCAATGTTGTGACAAGCACTTAGCCTTGTTGAGCCTCATACAGCTGACCTTTGTCTATCAATCCATCCTGTCCAGATCCCTCTGCAGATGTATCAGCATGGTATTCCTAGCCACATTCTGCATTTAGCAGCCAGATACCAAAGGATATGCTGCTAGAGCCATTCTTTCTGCTAGATGTAATCAATGATCTGATAGGAATGTAAGAGATGCAGAACCATAATGAAGTGAGGATAAGGGAATATATGTCAGTAAACTAATTTAGATCTTTTCAGCTATGCTGAAAGCCTTCCTCAGTGAGGCACTGTGAATGTCAAAGGAAGCATGAAATATCTCCAGTGCCAACTCGTATGAGTCACATAAGGGTGATTAATTGATTGAAATCCATATGCATTCTTAACCTTTCTTGTCTCTCTGTTTAACTAATTGCTCTTTAACATTTCCTTCTTCACATATCCCTGGTGAATGCATTACTTAGAAAACTTCATACAATTTTCCTTTCATCTTCTTTAACTGATTCTACTTTGTTTTCTGCCTATGATGTAGTGACTACAGAGTACGCCTTCTTTACCCTTATGCAATATTCTGTTCTTTAATTCTAATGGGCCAAGCTTCATCTCAGCTATCATTAGCAGTGTAAAACCTAGTCACATACATCCAATCAGTCATCCTGGCTTCCTGCCTTCAGCAGTAAATGACACTGAGAAGGTGATACATTCCATCTATTAAAGGAATCAGTCTTGCAGTGTGACGACTTGACTTCTGAAACACTTTGTCTCCCCCTCTCTTTCTTTCTCTTTCTCTACTATCTAGAGATGAGTTGTTTTTTAGTCTGTACTCATAATTTGGCTTCCAAACATCTAATCTTATTTGAACTTCATTATCTGTCTTTGTTCTTAGACACCATGAATGTAGTTGAAAATACTCTGTGTTTACAGGACTCAAAACTGCTTTTTGAAGCAAGCCATATAAATGTCAAAACCCTAATTTCTCTAATCAACATGTATGAATTAATTGACTGTTTGATTTTTACCCCATGATGTATTAATAATATTTATTTATTTCTCCAAATTAACACTATACAGAAAACAAGGTACCTGAAAGAATTTATTTCTTTTTCCTGTAGTGGCAATACAGCATGTGACTTTAGGACTGAAATTCTTGATTCAACAATTGACTATAACAGAATATTTGTAAAATAAAAATGAGTAGATTTGATAGCTTTACCTGGAAGACTGTTTCAGGAAATAAAATAAAAGATGACAAATCAGGATGGTCTAAGAAGGAAATAACATATTCATATCAGAAGTCAAACGTCATATTAAAAGAGAAGTGAGTTATGAGACAAAATTTGACTACTTGAAGAAAATCCTCTTAATTTCAACATCCTTCTTAGAATTAGTCAAACATTCTGCTTTTTTTTTTGTTGTTGTTGTTGTTGGTTTGTTTGTTTATGGGTTATTATTATTTTTTTTATTAAATCTAATGAACAATTTTCTGTTTCATCTTCATTCAGCTTAACATTGAAATGTCAGGCAGAATGATCTGCATATTTGCAGTGCAGCACCCCATAGTACAAAAAGCACAGACTGCTGGTTCCCAGGTAGAGCTCTACTCATTTCAGATTTGTGCCATTTAATATGGAAAGCTCCACTTCACCTCCCCCCACGTCTCCTTCTCTCAGTGGAGAAGTATTGATAGAAGTACCATGCCAAGTTTTCTTCCTGTGATGAAGGTACAGATAATGCTAAATTTCAGAGTCTCTGTTTCCTGCTTCCACCCCACTTCTCTTCATGCTCAACAGCGTCACCACCTGTAGGGAGGGGATCCTGCAAGAATGGTGAGGTCAGCAACAATTTTTTTATCAGGTTAGAATAAAATTTTTACATGTAACAGGAGTTTCTAATGCTATCACATACCTCTTTTAAGTGTTAATGTATTTTTCTTTCCCCTTTTATAAATGAACAATAGTTACAAGAACAGTAACAATGATAAGCAATTACATTTTTTCCCAAAGGGTCATTAATAAGAATTAAGACTAGGAGACCATACCGATTTTTATAATATATGTTTACAATAAGACTGATGCAGATAATGCAATTTTCAAATGTTATTACTTGCAAAGGAAAACAGTAGTGCAGACACACTGGTTCCCTTTATGTTTTATCTGTTCTTTTTCTATCTAATGAGGTAAAAAATAGAGTATTTATATATATTACAAAGAATGTCTGCAATGTTTATTTTAATATAACATATGTTCTGCTGGTTTTTATAATATAAATTATAACAATACCAAAAATCACATAAATACAGAATAATAAATTAAGACAAATAAAGCATGATAGCATACAGTCTGAAGTAAATGGTATTTTGCTTGAGATCATTGAGGGGTATATTCTATGATACAGCAGTGTCTACTGTTATGCATTAATATGCAGTCCCTGTTTTACTGCAGATCTATTTTCATTATCACTCATTGAAACATATTCTTGGGAAAAAAAACCAAACAATGTTTAAATTATTTTAGAATAACCTTTCAGCATTTCATAAATGCTTTGATCATGTTTAGATTTAGAAAGAAGAGACAACAAACCAAACAAGTCACAATTGATATTATAGGATGACACAAGAGGACCTCTCTACTTTTACATCTTAGATCCATTTTTCTAGATGTATTTTTCATTCATAGTTGTCAAGAGTAACTAATTTTCTATGGAAATGCACGCTCAACAGGTTTCCTACAGTACCACATTCAGCTGTTTTAAATTTTAGTGACGTTAAGCATAGGCATGAAGCAAAAGAGTGGATATTTTAATTAGCTTTTTAGGGTAATTTTTGCTAAAAAATAATTCAAGGTATCAAAGTTGCAGTGAAATAATGTCTTTTTATGCACTATAATGTACTATGTTGTCTCACATTCATCAGATAGAGAATTAAAAAAAACCAAACAATGTACTGAGTGTATCCTTAGCATCTTCTGTGATGCATCTTTTTGCCACTATGAAAGTGTATCCACTAATTACTTAATAGCTATTCTAATATGAAGGTAAACAAATGCTAATTAAAATTTTCAGTTGCAGTTCTTAAGGTCAAAATATTTGTATGTTGGAATAAACTGTGCAATATGGATTTTTCTTAAAGAACTTTGGAAACTTTGTGACCCAATTCTGTAAATATAACTGCTTTCCATTCACTGGCTGCTCAGAAAAGTGAGTGCCTTGGAGACCTCTAAAGCACATTGATGGAACACTCTCCTGAAGTCTAATGTAAGCCTCTGTGTGTTTGACCATACAGCAGAAAGAGAAAAGATTTTTAAAAAGGCTGAAAAATCCAAACAAAAAATATAAACCGATGAAGAAATCTATTTCAGATTTTTGAGAAGTTTTTTATTACACAGTATCTATCTACACTAGGTATTTATGGCATAGCACTAAGTTGATAAATAAATGTTGAAATTATTTTTATACAATATTAGTGATTGTTGTTAATAATTTTCTGGCAGAAATGTAAAACAAAACATACAACATAGGCAGTACACCGATCAGTTACACATTATAAAAAGTCATTGCTAGCACAATTCTTCCTAGAACTTGACTGAGAGTGTGTTTCACAATGTTTCAAGCAGCCTACTGCACCTTATTTTTCAGCTCTTTCCAGAAGAGTGATTTTAAATTATTTAGGAAGATGATATTTCTTAAAAGCTTTAGTAAGCATATTCTGCTCATTTTGTCTGTTCATTCCACTTTTATGAAAATTATTCAATCATCTCTCATACTATATCAATATGGGGCAAATGCTAACAATTACATTACAGTTTCTACTAAATTAAAATTGGCTTAAGACTGTAGACAGTGAGGGCCATCAAAATGTTTCCAGCACCCAGGATTTTGGTGGAGACAAAATGTCCCTCTAGACTTGCGAGAATATAGAGTTAAATATTAATTTGATTTCTATGTATGGTTTTAGCATTTATACTATTGAAAGTACAGTGGAAAAATATGGACAGAGTGCCTCTAATGTGCTTATCAAAACCAAATTTTATAACATCTCTAGTAATATTATTGTCACTATCTTCCAGGTCTACTAGACTGTAGTGCTATACCACCCTCATTCATAGCTGATTTTCCCAAACCAACTTACTAATTATTCCATGTCATTGAGATGCACATAATCTAAAAAAGGTTTCCTTGGCTTCTTCCCATGAGGAAAAATTAACTTGCTGAATGATTTTTAAGCATTTCTAATTACTTATTTTGTCAGTATACTTGTTGTCTTGAAACTGTTGACTCTAAAATCTTCATATGGGCAAAGGAAATAGACCATATGTGGAGTGAAGAACTTACTATTGAGCAGCATCTGTCTTTTTAAAAAACATTCTAACAGGTAAAAGTATTGAATTCAGATCACAAGTTTCATTCACAGGAAAATGAAATAGTAATGCAACTTCCTCTCCTTCCTGGTAAGTCTATATGTCTTCTGGTGCAATGCTCAGTTCCTGAGGTACTGCTCTGGGTCTCTGGGCTTACACATCAGTATGTCTTAAGCCAACTGTTAAGGGGAAATTATGACATGACAACAATATCCTGATATTGAATACCTAATATGCTTACTTTACGATACAAATTGTTCTGAAAATTATGTTCTAAACTTCTCTAACTTTGTATTTGAAATGAGGAGATACCAACAAATTTGAGGTGAAACCACACATTAAAAAAGTGTGGTAGAAATTAAATCCTTAATATTAAGATACAAAATTTGTAATAGTGACACTAGTTTTTAAATATGCAACTATGCCTGTCCACATATAAGTAATCAGACAGACAGCAACAGGAGTGCAGTCTTTAGGCTGCTTTTTTTTAATATTTATATTTTTCATGGGTTTTTTTCGAATATATTCCTAAATTATTTTCTTTAAATATTGATTTCTCATTTTTAAGGCAAAATTTTGCATTTTTAGAAACTAATGCTGCGTTTTATGGCTCTTTTTTAAAATGGGGTTTATATCTATAGTTTTTTCTGGCTTTCCATGTGCTCAGATTGTGTATAGTGCATACTATAGGGTTCCTGACTCACTCATGAAATTTTGACTTTCCACATATATACTAATGGCAATCTGTTCTATTTTTCTTTAGAAGTTTCCATCCCTGAAGTGCCCTTAGAATTTCCTGGCTGTTTTTAAATCACCTGTGTCTGGATGTCATTCGATATTCAGCAAACAATCAGTAAACAGGGAAAAAAGAAGTTTGTTTGTTTGTTTGTTTCCAAAAAGATGCTGTGTATACACTATCTTTGCTTAAAATACATTCTTTATTTAGAACAGTAATCTGGTATGTCTCCATGGCTTTTTTAAATGTTGAAAGTTCACTTTTCAAGGTCAGTTTCATTGTACTGGAGATCTTGAACTCAACAACATTTCTGTTACTCTTTTCTATCTCATCAAATGAGATCTCTGCCTTAGTAAGGAGTAGAAATAACATTTTGAGTTCTGTGTATTTAATCTCCAATCCTAGCTCTTCTTTTAATTATTACAAGTAGTCTGTGATCTGACCATTCTTTGAAGAGCTAAATATTAAATATATTGCCACTAAACTGCTTAAAAATTGATATTTTTCTTCATAATGAAAAAAAAATGTTGGAAGGGTACTGCAACAAATTCCATCATCACAAGGTTTTGTTATGAATTAATCCCTACAAGGCACAACCAAAGCATAGGATTTTCATATGTAAAATATATTTTCTTTTCTGGCTTTGTGGATCTTATTGTTCCATCCATAAGAGTGGCATTAGGCATTTTTAAAAGCAGAGAGAATGATAGCAATTAACCTGAGAAATCTTTCAGCATTAAGAGGAAAGCTTAGTCTTTCATTCTAATAACATGAAGACTTTTCCGATTATAAAAGGGCAATCAGAAGATCACGAGAGCACAAGATGGCTCATTTTCTTACTATCGAGGTCACACACAGCAGAAAAGGAATGGGTCTCTAATAAATTCTTTTTCACAAAATTTGTTCAATGCTTTGCTGTTACTTCTGAAAGTGATAGTGAGATACCTTTGGAACTGAAGTTATGGAGCCCGAGTGGACTGGTGTGTGGAAAACTTCAAAGAATCAGTTTTGGATGGGGAGTTGGACTATCAAATACTGATCTCTTCAGGGAATTGAATGATTCAGCCTTCTCACAAGAATTTGAATGATGTGTGAATGTTCCAGGGAAGATTTCAGTTGAAAGGTATACTAACCAAGGGATAAAAAAAGTAAAGATACTGAGAATCTGGGGATCGCAGTCAGAAGTGCTCTTTCACAGTTTTCTCTCAGGTAGCTGGAAATTACCTTTGGCAATTTGGGCTTTTCTGTGGTTTGTGGAGGTTTGGTTTTTTTTTTTGGTTTGGTTTGTGTTGTTCTTTTGGGGTTTTTTAATAAAGGTAATTTCTCTTTTGCTTATATTAATAGTAACAAACCTAGATCACCCATTTGTATTCTTATAAATACTATGTATATATAGTGAACCTTTGAAGGGTGAGTAGTAACTGTGAATGAAATTAAAACAGCACAAACAACCATAATTAACTTTTCAGTACAACTTTCCTATGAAATAAAAAAATAAGAATTATCTGTAAAAACTGAATATAATGGATACGTTCTACTGACTTTATTAGACAGTATACAGTATGTGAGTTCCCAGACTTCAATCTAGGTACACTGATAGTGAAGATTCATAAGAATGTTTCTTTACAACCTAAGACATCTCTGACAGAGATATCACTGTTAATGACTTTTACAGAAACTCATAAGGGTGTTGTATGTTTGTGTGGTTTTCCATTTTTAATGGAAGGATTGCAAAGAAAAGCAGTGGTTAAGGTTACCATTCACTGTGAGAGACAAAACAGACTTAAAAGTAATAATAATTATTATATCACAGGGAAAACAAAGCTACTTGAGAGACATGTTCATTATTACAGAGAAATTACTAAGCCAATTATCTGAAAATTGCTGGTAAAGCACATTTTGGTCATCCCATACTTCATTTTTACATCTTGATAGACAAGCAGGAGGATCAGACATGATCATACAAACCAGAAAGCAATTACTGCTTTTAGAACTAGTTATCAGTGTTTACTTTCCCATGCCACACTTTAATTACAGTTTATCTGCTAATTTCTCTGTCCCATCCCTGAATTATTAGCATGTACTGCAGACTACAATCTGCAGCCTATCAAAGATGTATTATTAACATATTGGATTTCATAAAAGGCAAATTACAAGTGGAAATACTAATGAAAGAGATTACAGGCCCTGCACTGATGAATATCTTAAATATAGTCTGAGAAAAGGTGAATTAGTTAGGGTGAAACCTTAAAACTTAGGATAATGCTGCTTATATTGGTATGATTACGACATGATATAATTTCAGTGCCATTTTTTAGCAGGGGATTATACTAACTGAGCCAGAAGACACTTCAGAGCACTAGATCCATTTTCAAAATAATTATTTTTCTTTAAATAACATACTCTATAAAAAGATTCCCTTCCTTCTTCTGCTGGAGACAATGATCTAGAGTTAGTTTTCCTGCTGAGTCTGTCAGTAACTCATACAGCTGTGAAGTGGGTACAAATACATCTGAGGGGTTCTCAGGGAGCCATAGCTCTTTCTGAATACAAATTTTTAATACAGTGTTTTATCTGCAAATAAGGAAAATTAAGTCTTTATGTACAACACTTTTGTATATTAAATTACAGACAAGTTATTGTACTGCTGCTGTGCGATTTTAATAGAACTCTTGAAATCAAGGTATATGATAAGCAGAAACTAGTGTTATGTTATGTTAAGGGAAGGGAAGATGAAATTCCTGGTACCCAGCCAAAACTCACATAACATCTAAGTAGTTAAAGATTAAATTCCCCACAAGACTGAAAAGTTCAGGTTCATGGGTGTTTGCACAGTCAACACATGCTTTTTATACAAATGTTAAATACTATCATCTTTTTCCTGATCATACCTGCAGAGCTACTGGTGTTGTTTGCTAGTAGTCGTGTTTGAAATGGATAAAGAAGTTTGTAATGTACANTGTAATGTACAAAAAAAAAAAAAAAAAAAGTGGACAACATAAGTACATCTGCAAATTTTATAGAACACCAGTAAATGTTACTCTCTAACAAAATACTGAAAATTTATCAAGACAACAAATTCAGATTAAAATTAGGAACAAGATTTAGAGATAATTTATAATGCTAAATAATAACATCTGATGTAGGGAACGTTTTAGGGAATATTTAAATATTCTACTTGGATATGGAGAAGAAAGTTTACTTCTGAGATTGAAAACCAGAGAAGGATTAAGGAGAAAGACTGTATACAAGCAAACACACCAAGAGCAACAACTCATACAGTGATAGGGGACAGGCACAGAGTTGATAGCTCCTTTTCCTTTTATTTTTGAGTTTATTTATTTACAATATGCCAAAATCAAATATTGGCAACC
This sequence comes from Rhipidura dahli, assembly GCA_013399225.1. Lineage (NCBI taxonomy): Eukaryota > Metazoa > Chordata > Aves > Passeriformes > Rhipiduridae > Rhipidura > Rhipidura dahli. The sequence continues at coordinate 54,780 of VXAC01001107.1, read as the reverse complement.
TTTTTTGCCACCATGTTATTGCTGCTTCTTGCTTTACTAAAATCCAGGCCTCAGTACACAACAGTACCTGATTCTGCCATCATCTGCTGTCTGCTGCCTCGAGCAACTGACAACATTGCTTTGCTTAAAACTGCTCTGTTCCTGCCTACTGTGGCAGAAATCTCTCTGCTGCATAGATCTTTAAGAAAGCTTGTTCTGACTTCTTGACTTTTAATAAAAAAGGAGAGTGGGATTCTGTCTTTGTATCACAGAAAATCTGGTAAATAATCTTTAACTTTCAAACTAAATAGTTGCTTTCCATATTGCATGTGCTTCTGTAGAGTAATAAATTCCAACATAGGCATGTCAAGAAACCCTTCCAACTTAAATTACTCCAGCAGTTCAGAATCCAGCAATGCTAAGATCCAATATTCCTTTCCCCTTATGCTTACTGACAATTTGGAAGAAATTATGAAAATAGGATTAAAACCTGAAAATTTTTTTAGCTTTGTTCTATAAATGATTTCACTTTCATTCCTTTAGGTTTTTCTCCACAATAAATTCTCTTGGAAACAACATACAAAGGTGGTGTCCTGCTTCTAGTCAGGACAGTGTTAAATTTTGCAGTAGATAGGAGGGATCACAGCCAGGATGCAAAGGTTACATCACTCACATCACTGTTGGGGCAGGTGGAAGGGAGTCTCTTGTGAAGAGAAGGGGTTCCTTCCAGTCGAGTAAGTATGGCACTGGTTCCAAACTGGAGGAAGTGGTTGGGTGGTGCCAGTTCCAAGGAGAGGGAGCAGCTGGGCCATGCCAGTTCTCAGCTGAAGAGAGGGGTCAGGGTGGGTGGCTGCTCTCATGCCAAGATTCACAATGAGTATTTTTCCACTTGAATCACTCTCTTTCTCCTACACTTTTGTTGTTATTATTATTGTTGCTGTTGCTGCTCATTTTCTCATCACATTGATGTCTCCAGTAAATTCTTTCTATCTCAACTCATGATCTTTGCCTTTTGTGCCTCCACTTCTCCTCTCCAGCCAACTGCAGGGTGGGAAGGCAAGGGGGGAGCAGGCGAGCAGCACGTGGTTTGGAGAGTCTCAGTAGGAGCACTTAACTGGGGAGTACCATTCCTAAACCATGACAAGTGGGTTTTGGTTGAGATCTTTTTCTTGTTGTTTTGTTAGGTTTTTTGGGGGATTGCGCTTTTTTGAGGGGGAAGGGTATATTTGTTTTTAATATATTTATATGGCGTATTCTTTAAAGTATATATTATCCTTGAGAGTTTAAGTGGGAAAAAAGATCAATTAAATACACTATATTCCCTGCTACTTAGCCACAGGGGTCGCTCTGTGCCCCTCCTCGTGTTCATAACTTCCCAGTGTTGTCAGATATATCTTGCTTCACCAGTTATTCAAATTACTTACAGATAGTTTGTTACATCTCTAGCATCATAAGAACATCTGTCACATTATGCTGCACAGAAGTCAACACTGACTTTGCTTCTAAAACTTACAGGTCTCTGGCAAATTTTGTAGCAATTGCAGGCTGCTTATACCTTAGTAAAATCCAAGTTTTAATTTAAACCTGTTAAAGAATCATCATAAGGAGGATATAGGATGTATTTAAAGGCTAAACAATGTGATGCACTGGTGATTTTAATTAAATATAATTTTAAAAATCCTGGTTTTTATATCTGGAAAATTGCAAAGGAACATTTCATATAAAACTCTATCACTCCAAAACTATTTGGTATAGATTATTTCAGCTATCATGTTCTGTCATCTGAAGGTGCCAGATAACATTTTAATAGAAGAGATGAACATTAAATGCACTAGTCATATATATTGCACCAGTGTTGTGTTTGGAAAACAAGTGGAGTGTAGAAGGTTTCAGAATTCTCACAGCATATTTACTTCAGTTAAAATAATGCTCTTTAACATATGGAAGCTGCAATGTGCTTTCAGTCTGCAGAGTTTGTTAGCATGACAGTAAGCATATGCACTTCTCTCAGCCTTTAAGAAGAAATGGGTTTTGTTTGCAGTAAAAGAAAGAAACCCTCAAGCCAGTGTTTATCACTATCTTTCTACGTTTTAACTGTTTTCTTGACTTATACTCTATGACAGGGGGAAGAAGATTCAGATAATTTTATGTTTTTCATGTTAATTGGTGGAGAAATAATGAAAAAGCTTTCATAATGCATGTCAGAGACAGAAAATTGTCATGCTGATGTGCAAGATCTACTCTGTAGCCAGTCCATTGTCTGTATATATTCCTTAAATATTAAGCCAAGTGATTGGTCGCTAGAGGGCATCAAATCTGTGCCCTAAGAGATGATGAAAGAGAAGCTGCAGATGTTTTAACAAAACAAAGAGAATTTACATCTCTGTATGCCAAGAGCTGTTCTGCAGGTCATAAACCAATTCATGTGTATTTTTAAAGTTTCTTAAGGGTAGTTGTTACCCACCTCATAAAATTGTGCAATAGCCTTTAAGGAAAAAAAAAACAAAAAAAAGAGGATGCACCCTACCCCCTGCCCCCCAAATAATATTGAAGATCTGACTTTCAGACTCTAGACAAAGACTTATGTAGAGCTAGAAGGTGGAAACATAGAGTATCTTCCATTGCTGTTTACCATCAAGTCAAGGTAATTATGGAAAAGGAAAAAAAAAGAGCAAACAAAAAATGGGCAGAGAAACACAAACCTTGCACCTCTCTCCTGTGTTTGGTGTCTTCTAAATATAGGTTTCTTTTTAAAGCCACTAAACCTACTTTTATAGTACTCTCTAACTCTGCATGCTTGTCTGTCTCACACATACTTTTGTGTCCATTCTTTATTCACTGTCAGATGTCTTTTGCATTCTAGGATGTACTTCTCTTCTGGAACTGGACATCCTTTCATGTAGTACTTTTATGTATTTTCAAGGGTCTTAGCTCCTAGAAAAAAATCTGCAGAAGACGTCATAGCATTTTATTGCATATAAGAATAAGGAAAACTCTCAAACATGGAATAACTCTTGGGTTGTATGTAATGAGGTTTTTGCAATAGAGTTCATATTTAACCCCAGCTGGAGACTAGCACCACACAACTGCTTGCTCACCTTGTCCCAGTGGGATAGGGAAGAGTAAAATAAGAGTAAAATAAGAAAAAAGAAGGATTGAGATAAATGCAGTTTAATAGGTAAATCAAGAGCACACACACAGGCAAAGCAAAACATGGAATTCATCCATAGGCAGGCAGGTGTTCAGCAGCCCCTGAGAGAGCAGGGCTCTATCACATGCCATGCTGAAGATAAACATCATAATTCCAAATGTTTGCCCCTTCTTTCTTCTTCCCCTGCTTCATATGTTGAAAATGATGCTATGTGGTATGGAAAACCTCCTTGGGCAGTTGGAGTCAGATATTCCAGCTGTGTCCCTTCCCAGCGTCCTGTGCTCCTTGGTGGTGGGGAGGTGTGAGGAGCAGAAAAGGTGTTGACTCTGTGCAAGCACTGCTCAGCAGCAATGAAAGGCTCCCTGTGTTGTTAACAGTTTCCAACACAAACCCAAAACATAGCCACATACCTCCTCCTGTGAGGAAAATTAACTGTCTATCATCCAAAACCAGCAAAGATAGATATAAATCAGAGATTATTTTTGTAGGTAAATTTGGTAAATTTCAGTGCTTTGTTTTCCATAGATTTAATATTTGACAGATTTCAATAAACAAGCCTTAGCTACTTAACAAACAAAATTGAGTAATTCTAGTACCATTAAAATGGTTTTAGTAACATTAAGGTCACATCAATCATATTGATTTGATATTGCTTGTTAGTGCGTTAGATTCAGAATTAGCAAGACATCCTCTCATTTATGAAATGAAGATAATATTTATGTGTTCTGTTAGTTGTTTACCTGCCATATAGAATTTTAATGCTATAGGAGCTCTCCCCACAAATGAACATTTTTATTTGAAGTTCCAAGACATAAAAGTATCCATAGATTTTCTGCAACCAGGACAGTTTAAGATTCTCAAAACCTAACAGGAAATCATTAACATCAAACCAAAACAAAAGAAAATAGTACTAAAATCTCCCAGATTCCCAGAATAAAAGAGAAAAAATTGTGGCAAAACAGATTTTATAACTATTTCCTTTCCTGAAATCTTTGGGAGAAGACTGCACATACATCTCAAGGGAGGCTGTGTTTCCTAGATGTTTTAAAAAATTGTTATCCAAAAGAGAACTAATAAGTGAAATCCATTTCTGCCATATAATTGCAACTGCTGTATTTCTTTCTCACTTAATAAGGCACCTACAAGGTTACTAACCTTTGAAATAAACTTTAATTCCCAGTATTTTCTTTGTTCTTTAAAGTTTGGAAGTCAATATTTTTCTTACTGCTGTTTTAAGTGTATATGTGAAATTTTATAGAATGCCATATTCTGTGTTATTTTTATAGCTGTTGTTGTTTTTTTACCTGTCAGTTACATCCTCATCAAAAAGATCATGGTTGCTGATCACAAAATAACCCATAGTCATTCCCCTTATATTTTCATATATAATTCTGTCATTCACTTAGTTTTTAAGTATATTTTGGCTAAAAGATTCTCTGACAGCCTATAAAAAAGTACAAACTTTTTACTCTTTAACACTGATAAGAGTAAATAGCAGACATAAAGAGTGACATCTTTATTTAAAACTTAGAAAAGGAGATGGAAATTAATCTTAGAAGATTCCATAATATTCCTCTTGTATATATACTAATAAGAAGACATCATATAACAGAAAACAGTTAGAAAGACCATTGCTTTGCTCTAATCTGAAACAGATCTTCTTGATAGACTGCTTTATCATTTCTGTTTCTCACTTTTCCATTTGAAAATATTCCCTGTCTGTACAGCAGAATAGCATACAGAATACCTTTCAAAAAAAAAAAAAAAAAAGATAAATCTTAAATTCCAACATCAATATTTAGTTAAGTTGTGTGGGTGAAATTTGTCTATTTTTCCAAAGAAGATAACTTTTTTAGACTGTTGCACAGAAAAATGCATTAGTTCTAAAAGTACAGTGAGTTCAGTGAATGGTGAATGGATTATCAGATTGAAATTCTAAGTGTTTTTATCTCTTAAATACTTATTTTGGCTTTACATTATTTTCTTATATCTTCCTTTGCAAACAGTAGCATATAAACTACCTGACTAATATTATGTCATACTCAGAATTTTAATACAAATAGGAAGAAAAACTCTCAAAGACAGCGTGAATGAATTATTAAAACAGACTTGCTAATAACGGGAGTAAAATACTCTTAAATATTCTTATCTAAATACCAAAAATTAGATAGAGAATTTCAAGGTTACAGCACCATACTGTAAATGAGACCAGTCCTTGAGTCTAACAGAAAAAGACACAGCAGAAAGTGTGGTCACCCTGACTAAATGGCCACTCACATTTTGCTGAGTCTAACTCTGATAATTATTTTGCAGACACTTCCTCACTTATCCTGGAATTAGACCAGGAATTCATTTTGCTGATGTCAACACCAATCACCACCAAGTTATAATGACTTTTTGGCCACTACCAACCTCAGGTGTGGATAGACAAGTCCACACAACATCAAAAATTTTGAGCCTCAGTCTAAGAAAAATCTTATATATTTTTTAACAGAAGTCGATTTGTTCTGTGTTACTGATTATTAAGAGATGGCAGTGTGGCTGCATGATTTCATAATTTACAATGAAGAAAACAATGGGAAAAGGTTGTTGTTTAAACAGGTGACGACAAATCTGCATTTATTTATTCATGCGTTGTCTCCTAATGTGATTAGTACTTTAAAATTGAGCAAAAAAATTACAGCCGAAAATAAAGAAACAAGTCAGCGCAAAACAGTTACTGAAGTAGAGCTTTTATTCAGAGAAATACAGTGTTTATACTTTCCTGAGTACAAATTAAAACTTGGCATTGAGGTGGATTTTAGAAGCCATTTTTGCAAAAATGTCTCTGTAGTTTCTCTTCACTCAAAATCAACATCTTCTTCTTTAATGTTTATATTTGTGCATTTTTGCCATATTTGGCTTCATTTCTTAGAGTATTTTTTCCTTCAATAAAAATTGTTATACAAGGATTTCTTTTGTGTAACACATGGAACTACACTCATGAAATTGCAGACCTTTTCAATCAAGTTCCTCATATTAGCTCTTAAGGACATCAGGTGCCTGTGAGATTCAAAGTTCTTCCTTGCATTTGAAATTGTGAGGCAGATAGGCAAAAAATAAAGTGCAACTGTTTTTCATAAGCCAAAGGTTATCAAAAAGACAATGTGGAACCTGTAATGGTACCTAATTTTTTAGTGCAAACTAATTACACCACCACCCAGCAGGCTATGGACAGGAAAGTGTAAAAAATGACAGATAAAAAATGGGGTTTAGCTCCACCACCAAAAATAAGATGATTTCAAAGAATACAAAAACTTATTTCAAATAAAATAATTTATTGTGTTGGTTGGCCAGCATGTTGGTAAATAAAGTCCAGAACAGAGAGACAAAGTTTTCAATTTAGTGTGTTGCAATGTAAAGCAGTAAATCTGCCCATTTACCTTACACCACCATGACAGATAACAAAACCACAATAAACAGTGACACCTAACCACCAGCTGTGAACACTTGATGGTTTAATTAACATGTAAGTGCTTCAGTTAAATTATATAGTCAGTCTCGTAATAAAATTTGATAAAGAATTTATATGTTTACAAAGAACATAAGAAATTTGACTGATTTTGATGTGTTAAATTCTGTTTTCAGCTTTATAAAAATCTCCCCATAAGTTTTTAGGATTTACATTGTTCATTGTAGGGTTAATTATTTTAATTTGTTAGAGAAAAAATTTAAGGAAAAAACCCAAACAAACAAACCAACCAAAACCATCAGCATTCTTTAGCGTTATTTTAATTATCTGCATATTTTATCAAGGATTGATTATTCTTCACTCTCTAACCAATTAACATAAAATCTTGGTTGTTGTTTAAAATAGAGCTTTCAGTATTCAGTAATTCTCACAGTAATTTACTTTCTGTGTCATACTACCTCAACACTTAGATAGGTTTTCCCTGCAGAGCTGGACATATGGTCATGATGTTCTAACTCACTTATGATCATACTACCTTGCAGAATATAAACACAGGGATTCACAGTAAAACCAGTTACAATAAGTGGAAAAGACCAAGCAGAAATATTAATTGTACTGATGTGTAGTAAAGAGTGGAAAGATTAAAAAAGCAAAAATATTAAAATGTTAATTTTGTTTGTCAGTGAGTTGAACCATCAGGAAAATAAACTGTGTTCTGTTAAATCATGCTGTTGTCAGAAGAATCACAAAAGGAAAGAAACTGTAGTAGTATGTAGATATGCTTATAGCAAAACATAGGGATTATAATTTTATTATCTGTATTCAGTCTCATGCCACAGTTTTAAGCAACACATTTAAACTGACTGGGAATTTTGAGCTGACATTAGATTTTATCCGCATCACAGTCATAGAGATCTCTCTGACTCTTCAAAATTTCAAGAGAAACTAAACCAAAAATGCATTTGCTGTGGTTGATTTCACTTGGATTGAAACATATTAAAAAAAAAAACAAATCTAAAGAAACAAAGAACAACACCTTTCTGTGTAGAACAAATACAAAACATTTCAAGTCAGTTTCAGTTGGCATTTCATCTCAAAAGCATGCTGTATTACATCAAATCCTGGGGTCCTTTTGTCCTTATTTTCCTCTTTGAGGGAAAAAAATGGTGCAGTTGATTGAGCAATATATTTCATCATAGAAGGTGGCTCCTATATATGGCTGGTTTTTGCTCGTTTTCAAAGCATCCATATGTCAACAGGTATTTAAACTTTAATAATTCAGACTAAATCCAAAGTCCCCTATGCATTTTTGTGACATTGGAAGTTCAGGATAGAATAATTTGGGCAAAATGCTTGTCATCTTCACCATTTTTACCATTGGTATATATAGTTTTTGTGAAGAGCGAAAAGCATACTGTGTACTTGAAAACATACAATTATTACAGTGTTATAAAACTCTTTAATATTTAGTTATCAAGTAAATCCTTTTCAATGACAATGTATGCACTGGTGCATCAGCAGTATAAACTCCACAAGTCATGCCAAAAGGAAACCAAGCCCCACAGAGCAAAACTGGAAGTGATCATAGTCCTTCAGATTTCTTTGAAGAAAGTGATCTGTCATTAAAAATTTACTACTAGCAGTAAAAATTAAAAACATCACTACACATTTTGAAGGTCCAGAAGATGAGAATATGGGAATTGTTAATGAAGTGAATGGCATCCAAGAGAAAGCTGATCAGACAAAATAAAGACATGCTAATTTCTTTCCTGAGGTTGCTTGCAAAAGATTCAGTAAGACTGTGTTTTCATGACAACTTTTAAAAAGGTAAAAATTTTACATGATGGTAATGGTATTTTTCCATGTAGTATACCCCTAAAAATAGGGTCTGAATATGGTAGGAATACAAATACATGTACCCCAAATTTGCTCCACTTCTTTAATCTTATGCTTCATCTGCAGTGCAGGTATAATATATATCACACTTTCACAGGTACATAAATATTGCAATGTGTTCATGTGCATATCTATGTATCCATGTCTCAACCTCAGTACTACAATAATAGTTATTCATTCCTGCAGTGTATTAGTTCATAAAGTGATTTACCGGGGATGCAGAACCAATAAACACATACATCTCAAACAGGAAAAATAAAAAATTAAAAATTAACAAGATCAGAACCATAATTGAACTCAGTATAACCCAAAAAATGGATAAATAAAGTTTAAATGGTGACACAAGAGAAGGAGAAATGAGTTGTGAGGAAGATAAGGGTAGAAAAAGTTTGATTTGACACTGTTATTCAAAAAATGCATGAAGACCCATAACACCAATTCATATACTTCTTGCATTGTGATTATATTTTTTGACTTGCATTTTTTAATACCCCCCTCCCCCCACTGTTTGGGATTTGGGGTATTTTAATTAATCCTATATTGTTCTCATTCTTACACTTGTCTATAATCTACACAGCTGGACAAATTTGATAAATTTACCTAGCTTTTACTTCCTGTGAACTAATAAATCAAATAATGTTACTAACAGCCTCACCAAAAAAAAAAAAAACTGTCTAAAACACTTGAATAATTGGAAAGTATTAGGCTCTGGTTAAGAGCAAGTTTTGCCTATAAGTTTAAAATCATACAATCAATGACTATGTCTTAAGTAGAAATCTGAATGTCCAAAAAGTTTCAAAACAGATACCTGAATATATGTAATGATAAAATGATCCAGAATATTCAGGTCATTCTTAATCTACATATCCATAGCCTCCTGTTGAATTCATTTTTATCTATAGCTATTCTCCAGGCTTTTTTGGTGTCTATTCATGTCCTCCTACCTGAGGGTTAAAGCCAAGGGAAAAAAATATCTCCTCCATTACTACATGTAAGAACACTTTCACCTATTTTGGTGTTATCTTACCCCTAATAATTCTTCAATTCTAATTTCTGAAGGAAGTAGAGTGGTATCATCATTAGAGAGCTGTTGAGGTAAGTTTTCACTGGTTTAATGGCACTAATCTGTTCCAGGTTTTTTATGGTGTGTAAAGTTACATATAAATATAGATACATGTATTTCTACAATAGAGCATATTTCCTTGCCGGTGAGTGGGAGCATGTGTACAGAGAGGCAGATATGCCTGACTATGTCCCACAATGAAAACATGTTAGTTAGTGTCTAAATGTTAATCACTTCACATATGTTATTGATTTCCTTTGTTATCTGGATGTCTTTATATAGACATTGGACCTGCCTCTATTTTTACAAGTTTATGATTTTGAAAGGACAGGTTTTCATATTACAAAGAATAAGTCTTAAATTTGTTTTAAAAAATCTTAGTGATTAAACTGTAATTTTTAAGAATTTTTGATACTTGTTTCACACTATTTTACATTAAAAAACTCATGAGGATTGATTCATCAATTGTTGTATTGCTGTTCACCTCAGATTTACTTTGTTGAACCCTGACTCAGAACAACCAGTCAATTCCTTAAAATAGCTGAAACAAACTTACAGCAAGGCAAGCCTGAGCTATAACTGAGACCTTGCTTTTTCTTTTCTATACAAAGCCTTTGGCCTTTTACTAATTATTACTTGATAATCCTAATCACATTTTCTGTCTTGGTCACTTTCTAAAACCAAGCAGAGAGTTCTCTGAACCTCCAGAGAAGCAAGACTTATATAGAAAATATCTACTTCATTTGGTAACAGACTTTCTAACCTATTTATTGATGTGTTTCTATGTTGTGTTAAGTTCTACTGATCATGAAAACAAAAAAAAAGCACTTTGGTAATCTATTGCTTGAAAAACATATTTTAAACAGACACCAACTCCTTAGATTATTAACCTAGTTTTAGGTTACTTGCTTCATGTTACCACAAATCCTGGAAATATAACATGATCTCATCTCACTCTAATCAGAACCAAACCTTCCTTTGCCCATGAGCTCAAAGGCTGATCTTTTTTGAGCTGTTCATAATTCATGCTTGCCATCTGTTTCTACTAAAACAAACTACCCAATTTGTTATTTAAAGATACATTTCTGGGTAGAATAATTATTAAAAAAGGATTAAAAACATGATCTTTAATGGCTTGAGTTTTTAAATATTAAAAAATAATTGCATATGATTGAAAAAACAATAAAGACCTCAATTGCATGTTGATTTTTTAATATACCCTTATTCCTGTATTTTAGTAATTGTTCTGTATACACAGAATATTTATAAAATTGCATTTTAATTTTCTCATTATATCTCTACTCTATTTTTCTAGGCACTTATCCTCATAGACGTCAGTGGGTTTTGTTTGGGATTATGGAGAATCCCATAGTATTTAATAGCAATAAACAGATCAGTTAACTGGGCTTGTGGGTGGGTGCCTGGATTTAAGCTTCTATTTCTCATAGAGATAACAACCTTAGGAAGAGTTGAAATTTTATGCTAGGAGACAGGAAGAGACCAGGAAAAATAATATCTAAATGTTAGGCAGAGAAAATGAGCTACTAATTGTTGAAAAAAGGCAGGGGCTTGTATTATTTCTTTTCACTAGAGTATTACATGCTAAGAAATAGCTCCTAGAAAGTTATTACTTTCATGACATTAATTTTTGTTTCAAATTCCAAATTTATTTCCATTCCATATAGAAAATTGTTGTAAGGGAAAATCTTAGGTCATAATTGTCATGGTGGTTAAAAAATGATTTATTGTCTGTTTTTTTCTTTGATGGGAAATCGAAAATAATAAAAAGAATGTAAACAATTAATCACCTTGATCACCAAATATCCTTACTTTTCCTGTTATATATTGATGTGGAAATCTGAGATTGTAGATTTGCAAACAAATTATGATGCTACTGTGAAAAACATTCATAACATGATCTTAAAGTACTCTTCAGAACCAAAATGTATTTAATTTTATAGCTTGGAGTTTTCAAATAAAAATGACTGTGAAAAGCCATAACTCAAAAACTGCATATAGGGGATGAAAAAAGTTAATCTTCAGTCTTCATTGTTACAATTTTGTATTGCAATCCTCTTTGTTTCTTTAGATTAAAAGTGAAAAACATTTGTGTATTTATCCCTTTCAAATATCTTTATAGTAGAAGGCAAAAAAATGGTTTATTGAAGTAGTTCTCTGTGTAAAAGCACAGAAATAGAATGTGAGAATTAGAAGAATAAGAATCTCATAGTCGCAGGAAAATTAGACTTGACCAGGTGACTGTTATCTAGACAAATTATAAGGTGCTCATTCAACCTCCAGTGGAGGGTCTGACTGTCCTGTGGTATGCTTGTCTCTGAAAAAAAAAGTATGGAAAGAACTTTTTAGTAGATGACATTTCAAGAATGAGCAGAAAAATTGAGTTTGTCAAATTCCATTTTGTATTGTATAAGGTACGGTTTTCACCTAGAGTGAGATCATGACATTTCATTCTTTTTAAAACATTACTTTATATTTATAAGTCTGTGTTTAAATTCCCTACAGGACGTGTTGTGATAAATTGGTCCATTTTTCCTTCTCTCGTTCTTCACCATGAGCCTGGTAGGATATTCAGCTTTTTGATAGAAGAAAGATAACAGAAAACTGTTATGGAGCTTGAATATTGACTCAATTGTTAGCTGAAAAAAAACATTTTTCTACACCTCTATTAGATTTTCATTTACTGTATGGTGGCTTGACTTGTGACATAGTATTCCAGCAAAAAAAAATCTACCTGGAGCTTGCATATTGTTCATGTATTCATTCTAATTAATTACAGATACATCAGTGTTCCTGCTGTTAGCAAACCTTTAATAACTGCTTCCATGCTAAACCTTGTTTTCAGTGATTTGTAGCCACTTCCCATCCTCATATTCTTGAATAATTTTTCTCAGCTTGATGCTACTTGAAGTTAGATATTTTTTGATAAAGTATCCATTTAGAAAAACACTTTGCCTTTTAAATTCTTTCAAGAACATCATTTAACACATCCCGAAGCAGAAATGACTGATAGCTTATATAAGAAGCTTAAATTCCAGCAAGGAACTGACCATCACTGAGGAGAGGTCTGTTTTCTATAAAGAAATCTATGTTTTCAGTTATGTATCTTTGAAATTTGGTAACTGATTTCTTAGTGCTCTTTGACAGTATAAAACAGACATAAGAAAGTTTATACAGCAAATCTTCTTACTTGGACACTGTAACACAATATCTTTTTCCTGTGTGGAAAATATATTATGATATTATTGTTCCTACAATGTAGAAAACCAGTCCATCCTACCTGTGTTTATGACCAGACATATGTACAGAAATGAACATTACACGGGTCTTATAAACCAAAACATTAACTAAAGTAAGTGTTCTGCTAAGGTGCAGACATTTCCTCTAAGCTAAGTTGCTAGATCAAGTTCATATTTGTATTACTTTTCTATAGATTACTTAATAAACTATGGCCTCTAAAGGCTCAATTTCAAAAAGAATTAATTTACTTCAAACCCAGTGTTTAATATTGCTGAATGCTGAGTTGTAGGTGTGAATACAGCGTATAACTTCCAGTGGTCTAATTTGAAAGAGTAATAATCAAACATGTGATAATGAGAGAAACTTCACTCTCTAGGCATGAAATTTAAAATAGAAGCTGCTGGACCGAAGTTCTTTACCTTTTCTCTTCTTTGTTTTCCCCACCTGTATTTTATTTTTTTTAAATGATACATTTACTTTGAAGAACTCTTTCAAATAATTAGCTTTTGTAGAGTAACGTACTTATCAACAAATATTAAAAGCTGCACACTGAAATCCCCTGTTAAAATGATAACTTAAAAAGTTTAAAGCAACCTATTAATTTCCTGAAAACCTAAACATATATCAAAGCTTCTAAGAGGCTTATACTGTAAATAAAATTAAAATATTTGAAAATTATCTGATTACCAGTATTGCTCATCCTAACTTTTTATGCTGTTTGTTCAGAAGGGGTAGGCATCCAGTGTGATGTTTCCAAATCACTTCATTCATTGGCTTTGTCTCTTATGAGCCCACTATATGTAGCTAATATACAAAATTCCCTTTAGATTTGTGATGTACTTAATATCTGTAATGTTCTCTAATTATGAAATTTACAGGGTCATCATTTTGAAATAGTTTACTGATGGAACAACAAGCTTTAAAAAGTGTGATCACATGCACTCTCAGTTAATATTGTTCTACAATAAGATGCTATATTATCCATTAACATCAACTGAGCATCTCATTCTTGAATATACTTGAACGTCCATTAGTTTGTAAAAGCAGAGGGATCGATGTTCTAGAAATAATAACTGTAGAATGTTCAAAACACTTGAGATCAAGTTTTCTTTAAAAAAAAAAAAAACAGAAAAAGTCAAGGACTTTTTAGTTCTAAACATGCCTTAGGCTGGAAAACAAAATTGTTATAAGACATAATTTAAAGTCAGGTTTCCCAGCACTTATTGACTATTTTTAAAAAGGCATCAGAGAAAGAATAAAAAAACACCTAAGGCAATTTTTTCTCCTAAGAATTTTTTTGCACCCTTGTAAAAATGTGTGCATAATTAAAAAAAAAAAAAGTTAAACTTTTGCTTTTTCTTCATCATCATAATCAGAGATAATGAAGAAAAAAAGCATAGCCACAGAATCACTTACTTACAAAATCAAATGAGTGTCTGCTTAAAAATACATAGTGGTGTTATATATGTAAGGAGAACGAAAGGCATTATGAATGAATGGATATTTCCCTGGAGGAATCAAAATAGTTCCTCTATTGTTTCTGTCCATGAAAAGCACAGTTTTGGTATATTCTGCATGTTTTGACTGCATACAGCAGAGTTTGGTACAGAGATCCCTCAAAGTCCCTGCTAGACTGACAACATCATCCTGAGACGCCTTCCCAGCTTAGATCCAGGTACAACCCTGTCTGTATGCATGACATCAAACTTCTGATAGTAATGATCTACTGCAAAGTGGGTGCATTAGTGTTTGAGCTGTTTCTACTGCCCCTCCTCCTGCCCACTCCCAAAGATTACAACAGCAGCCCATGTGCTGTGGGAAGCAAGGCTTAGTGGAGAGTAAGAGACACCATCACTGACTTTGTTCAGCTGGCCTTTTGCCACAAAGCTGAGGACTTCTTTACAACTGAGCAATTCATGATTATGTCACAGGAATTATGGATATTGGCCAGCCAGTTTTTCTGTTATTTGAATACCTTTCTCAATCCTACTTCTTGGCAGATACAGCTTTCTATTTTAGAAACAGGTAATTAATATGTTTTCTATCAACATGGGAGGGGAAGAGGGGAAAAAGGTCCCCTTTGAATATGACCTTGCTCAGTTATACATGAGCAGATGGCATCTTCACCTTTTTCCTGTGAACTTTCTAAAACTTTTCAGTAAAGTTTCGAAAACTTTATGTGCACAAGGCACTGCCAAAATTAGTTTGGTCACTTGCAACAAAGCAATTTACAGCTTTGAATAAATAGTTTCATAGTAAATCCTCAAGGGAAATAAGAAACACCTCTTCCTTCTGCCCTCCCCAAAAAGAAATATACCCAAAACACTCAAACCCAAACCTAAACAAAGAAAACCTCTTACCCTTGCACAAAAAAATCAATCAACCGACCAAAAAAACAAACAATCAAAAACCAAACCCACACCAAACCAATGATAAGCCCCCTAAACCACATAAAACTTTGAAAGTCTTTTTTTTTTTTTTTTTTTTTTTGTTTTTTTTTAAGG
>VXAC01001107.1:254-35620 GCA_013399225.1 Rhipidura dahli | reverse complement strand
TTTTTTTTTTTTAATGAAGAAACTTTCACTACACAGACCACAAAGAAAGGATGAGTCATAATTTTTGTTATTGTCGTCTAGCCACACTGTAAGCACTTCTCTCTGGACTCGAGCTCCTCAGGAGAAATTAAAATCTTTGAGCACAGTTTGACAAATCAGCATTTTGTCAGGCAAGAAAAAATATTTCAACACTAGAAAATTTTCAACACTTTAATTAAAGTGACTTGTGTTCAGACAGAAATTAGAAATCGTCTCTAATTCTCTCCATTCCCACTGCTTGCCTTCCGTTTGAGTCTGTGTTTGTGTGACATGGAAGCCTTAACTGCTGTGAAAAAATATCCTTAAAAAGATCACACTGACACTTAGAAACTAAATTGTAGATAATTCTTGTAAGAAAACAGCATTTAAAGTAGTGTTGCATGTTTTTTCTTGTTCTGTTGAAAATGAACAAGCTTTTCAGAGGGAAAACTTATGGATTTGCTTCTTCACAAAATGTAATGCATGAATTTTTGTAAACTGAGGTAAACATCAAAACATACATTTAATAGAAAAAAACTTGCACAGTTGAAGTCTGATACTGGAATTTGTCTAGCAGAACAGGTCCAGAATAAACCACAGGTTTAACACCTGTATCATCTTCACTTTATTGCACTTTGTATTTAACAAAGTCTGAACATAAATCCTTTCAGCTTTGTAAATTATTTTTCTTTTTTATTGTTGTTTCTCCTTTGCCAAAATAAAAGGATTAACATAGATTTAGAGCAAGAATAGGAGTAAATCAAAAATAGAATATTAAAATAAGACATAAGTAAAATTGCATATAGAAAGGATACTCTGGAGATGTTGCTGAAAAACTGCCCAAAACTCGTTTACACCAATGCAGCATTAAAAAGCAGGCATTCTTTATTACAGCACCAGATGCACAAGGAGATACCTCCACCAAAATAATGCAGAAAAACATACAAAAACAAAAAAAAGCTGTAGGTCCTTCTAGTGTTCTCTTGTGGTCCTGGAGCCCAAAGTTATACCTGACCAGTCGATTTCCAAATACGGAGCTGAGCTGGCATACCTGGGTGGTTCATTATTTTGCAAGACCCTTCTTGGTCAATGTTGAGCATGATCCTGTAAAATAAGCATTGTGTGTTTCCATAGACTAGTGATTTTGTAGAATAAGCATTTAATTTTTCCCACCAGCTGAACAAATAATTCATCTGGCTACACAGAGACATACTAGGAAAAGCAGAAGTGACAGGTTTCGCAGCCATCAGGTTCTCTTTCAAATGTGATAAATCCAAAAATCTTTCACTGCTTATCCAGACCCACAAGAAATAATACATTTTTATACACTTAAATAATACATTTTACTTAACTTAAAAATCATGTTTTCTAGTTTAATTTTAGGACTAAGCATACCTAATTGACACTTAGACACTTCAATAAAGAATATTTCAAGAAACCCAGAGAACTGAAGATGAGATATATCTTGACTTTTTATTTCTTCAGACGATGCTGGAAAAGCTAAGCCATTTTTTATGCCCGGTTAGAAGCTCCATTGTAAATGCTTGGACTTACAAGAGGAGAAGAATGGT
Source organism: Rhipidura dahli (assembly GCA_013399225.1). Lineage (NCBI taxonomy): Eukaryota > Metazoa > Chordata > Aves > Passeriformes > Rhipiduridae > Rhipidura > Rhipidura dahli. The sequence goes on along the minus strand of VXAC01001107.1, from coordinate 34,031 downwards.
ATTTACTCAGCTAAAAATACTTCCCTTAATTCTTTCTTAAGAGAACTAATTTGTATAATTTATGTTCTTTTCTCTCTATATTTTTTGAAAGTATGCTTAACAAGAACATCCTTAGTAGCTTTCTTACTTCTTTTAGAATATATATATATATATATATATATAAATGGAATATTATGGAATATTCCTGATGCTTCCTTTACTTGAGACCAGAATATATACCTTTTCCCAAGAATGGAAGACTGATGTGACAGAACTAAGGACACCAATCCTAGCCTTTTCCTGTAATCCAGCAGATACATCTGGATCATAATCATCATGAAGTACAAATAGCCATCATCCCCTCTGTTAAAAATAAGCCATGAAGCTGAGTATTTTCCTTTTGGAATATTAAATAAAATTTTTTAAAGAATTTAGCTTAACCTCTGAAACTTAAGCTTACCCTTAGGTTCACTGGGAAGAAACCACAACAGTGCAGGGTAGAGAATATTGCTTTGTTGAGGAAACTAATCCTGTTTTAGTAACTGAAAGATACTTTTTCCATATTTGGCTCCTATCTGAATATTTGTTGTTAGACCTTTCATGGAACTTCTAGACTCAATTCTACTGCCTATTTGAGGCATCTTTAAATATTCTTTTTTCTTTTCCTTTTAATTTTCTTCTATAACTTTCACAGTTTTCTTTTTTCATGTACATTAAGTTCTTAAAATGGCCTGAAAATTCTTTTTCTTAAGAATAACTTTGTGTGATAATACACCATTCCTCAATGACAATTACTTTGGATACAATCTTTCTAACCATAATTTTTTTTTATAATTAGCCTTCACAAAGTTATATTTCCTCTCAAATATGTCTTAAAATCAGACTGTTTGTTTCAGTATATTCCTGTCTTGCAAAAATCCCACAAATTCAATTAAAATAGAATCAACCCCTACACAACTACTGTTTCTTTTTCTCTGACAAAATATATTTCTACCTGCATCTTTTTGTCTTTATATCAGATGCTATCAGATGTCTTGGATAACTTATTTTGCACTATGGATGACTCTTCTGCACATCTGGTTCTGTCTGGAGGGAGAGTAAGGGTTATGGGATTGGTAGCATGAAATCTAACCTATCATGGCAATTCTTGCATTCTTACACTAAGGTAACTTCATTAAAATAATACGAAATTCCTTTCACTCCATGCCCAAAAAAATTCTGAGAAATAGGACCACAGTAGAAAGATTGGGATATATAAATGGAAATGAAAACACACATGTTACCTGAGAATGAAATCCATATTCAGAGTGGAAGGAAATAGGCTGCTGCCCCACACCTTGGAGGCGGGCACCTCAACATCCTGGAATCCTTAGCCAAGTAATTCTTTTTTNCCTGGACCACTTGGCCAAGTAATTTTTTTTTTTTTTTTTTTTTTTTTTCAGTGCCACATTTCGTAGATTCTAGTAGTGACTAGATCAAAAGTGGAACTGCAGTGGTCAAAAATTGTTTAATTTAGTTCAGGGAAAAATCAGAAAATTTAATTCCATGTTACTCAGTTTAAACAACAGTAGTAAGTTTAGTTCTGGGATTATATTTTCATAGTATAATATAATGAAAGCATCTTACTTTTCCAATGACACGAAGATTCCCGACTGTACTGCAGAGCTCCACTGTATTCCTTCCTGTACAAATAAAAATATTTCACATGACTTTAAAAGTGGTATTTTGAAAATACTTATTTCATTGATCAGAGCTACAGCAGTTGATTTCAATTAAAGTAGCAAAAATAGGTCAAGAAGGAAATAAAACAGAATATTTTATATAACCTGCATTTTGAAGTACATTATTTCCATGACTGTCTATATTTTTCCTTTAAAGAAACAGGACAAAAGAATAGACATAAATTTCCTTTCCAGTGCTCTAGGAAAATATGTATATCTATTAGTTGTAGGTTATTTTAGAAGAGAGGAAAAGTGGGAGATATTTGATAAGCAAAACTTTCAGACACTATTTTTCTAGGAATTTTTAGTCCTCTTTCATTCAATAAAAAGAGAATAGAATGAAAATTCTATATTTATAAACAGTAGTAGGAATGAAATAGGTTCTCCTAATCTGTATCCAATAAACTACATATAGAAGATAGACATTACCTCTTTCAATTTTTTTCACTTATATTTTTCCTTTCCTTCTTTCCTTCCTTTTCTTAATTTTTATTATCAGAACATTGTCCTGCAGTGAAAGACAAAATTTAATATAATTCAGAAAGAATTAATTGGATATTGAAATACTGTTAATATTCTAGCTCCTAATCTTACATTCTAGAAAGTAAAAATTAAAGATACACTTTATCACACTAGGTTTTCTTATTTTTTTTGTATTAATCTAAAGAGGCCACAAACTATATGGATCCTTTCTTGAAGTTCCTAAATTGTCTTTTGAATGCAAAATGAAGAATTCAAGTCTTAGAGGCAGAGAACTGACTTTTAGATGTTAAGGAGCCAAGAATGATAATAATGAGACTCGTCCTATTGAGGCCTTTTTTTAAAAATTTTTGTTTTCTTACATCTGTTTCATTTAAGAAATACTTCTTTCATTCCCATATATATAAAAATCAGTGCTTCCATATACCATGGTATTTGACTGCCTCCCAAACATGAATTTAGGGGATTCCTGTGAGTTCCTTTCATTTCACATCAGTAGAAACTGAGAAACACATAACAGGATTAAGGCCTGCAATAGTTTAGGTAAAAATGTTTATATTCTGAACCTTAGAACTCTGACAAACAGTATATCAGAAACTGTTATTTAGTTCTATTTATTTCTTTAATAAATGAATATGTAATATAGTGTGGAATATTCCATGTTCTCAGAAAGGTGGGCTGCTGTTTTTCAAAGGGAGAATTTATAGGAATAACAAGGCCAAAGTTCAAGTGTTATTAAGAACAGCTTTTCAAAGTTTTCTTAGCTCTGTGGTTGTATTCCAAGTTCTTCTAGCCTTGTGAAAGGAGGAAAAATGCAAGAAGGGTTTGCTTCTTTTGCTTTACATAATTTTTTATGTATTTCACATCAAAACATCACTCTGTGTATTGAAGAATGATTCCATTACTGAATCTACTTTGACTTGGTATTTTTGGTCAATGTCAGAGTTGTTTGACCTATTTGAACAAGACATTCTGTTTAATCTTAGATTTGACTGGGAGTATTTTCTCCTTTCTTTTTTTTTTTTTTTAATTCCAAATTTCATACCAAAAATTTTTTTTTGAGGAATCTAAAATGGCATGAAAAGAGACCAACAAGGAAAACCCAAAAAAGACTCCATAAATCGTGTTTGAATACATGGCCAGTGAAACTGGTTATCCTGCAGTCATAGAAAATACAAATATTTTTATATATAAAAGTGGCATTATAAATGGAAAATATATAGTATAATTTATGTTTAAATAAATTTTAAATTCTTTTTAAAACAATATGCTTCCAGAATTAATTCATATATCCTGGAAAGTTATTTTTAAAGTGATAATTAAACTAAAATTAAATTAATGTAAACTCATTATTATAAATATTAAAATAATGTATTATTATGTTCAAAAGATTATATCCATAATATATATAATATTATAGCTAATATTATATATTATTTAGTGCAAATTATCACATAATTTCATTTCATGTTAGTATCTACCTATTGACAGTGTGGGTCTATATTTTTACTTTGTATGAATACTGTTATTTGCTTTCTGATTACACATTTTCTCTCTGGGAATATCTTTCATGATTAGAAATATTCACTGAATTTATATATTTTCCATACAAGTTTCTGTCTTCTAAAATGAAGTCCAGACTAAACAACCCCATCCCTCTCAGCTGCTCTCCCCAAAACCTGTTTTCTAGACCCTTCACCAGCTCCATTCCCCTCCTCTGGACACGCTCCAGCCCCTCAGTGTCTTTTCTGAAGTGAGGGACACAGAACTGGGCACAGGATTTGAGATGTGGCCTCTCCAGTGCTGAGTACAGAGGGATGGCCACTCCCTGGTCCTGCTGGCCACACTACTCCTGATGCAGTCCAGCATGACCTTGGCCTTTTTGGCCACCTGGACACAGTGCTGGCCCACATCCAGATGGCTGTCAACAAGCACCCCCAGGTCTCTTTTCTTTCTGTGCATTTGTATAGCAGAAATCATATTCTTTTGCAGAACTGCTGTGAAAGAAAGCACAATGAAACATTGAGGCATCATGAAGATTGCTTATCCATAGGTAAGAGAAACAGATGAAAATAAAAATTTACTGAACTGTATGTTGTTTTTGAAAAAAGTATGACTTCTTACTACTTTCTTAGAAAGCAGGGAAAAAGAAAAAATATTGCCTAACAAAGTGAAAAGGTCATGGAATTTTTTTCTTGCACTACAAATAACTTCTGGTTTAACATAGCCAGTCAAATAATATCAAGGATAATAAAGAGACAGCAGAATAAATTCATTTTCATATCATAAGGTAAATATTTCAAAAGATGTACTATTTTGGCAACACTGACAGATTCTTTTTTCTACAGTGAGAAATTAAGTTTGACTTTGTAGCAATTATTTCCTTCATTGCCAGGGCTTAAAACTGTACATAGGGTATTTCTTTAGTAATTGTATTTGATCACACCTAAAATACCAGCCAAACACTCTTTTGTTAGTGCAAAATGTAGCAAGACAATTGAAGGACAGAAAAAAAGAACTCAATATTCTGTAAGTATTCACGTTATAATTTATCCTAGTTCAGGTTTTAAATGTAATTTGAAAGATTATATATTGTTCTCAAATATATGAGAATTATTTAAAATGTTGTGGTAATTTAGTGGTGGACAGAGCAAAAAGATCCCAGACTGTGAGCAAACTGGTAGCTCTGACCCCTGGTTTAGAGGTCACAGAATTTCATCTGTTAAAGAATTAAAACCAGCTCTTTTAGGGGTGAGTAAAACTTACAAGGTATAATGCTCATAGTCTTATGAGTTTCATAAAGTTTTAAAGACCATATAGTACATGTTAAATCCTCAAAACTGACTTGATTGTCTTACTAATAATCATCTGGACATGTACCACTTTAAAAATAATGTACATATCACAAGAGTACAGCCTGACAACGAAGAAATACCTAAGTAATCTCAGGCATGGATACGTAACTAATACTGGCATAGATGTCAGCAAGAATAAATGTAAATGAGCCTGCATTAAGAGCTGTGCATCTGAGGTTAGATTCTATTTGCAGCTAAGAGATGCTGTTTAGATCTAGTTTGGTCTACATAACACTACACTGCTGCAATTGTTGTGCAGATAAATGCTACATGAGAAACTGATGGACTACAATGTGCTACTCTCGTTTCTCTGTGGAGTGTTGTTTCAGTCTCCAAGCAAAATCTTGACCATAAAGGAGCAAGAGCTGACAGAAGGAGCAGGTAACATTTCAAGGGCTATGACAGCTGCACATGGGAAGAGAAGCAGGGGAGTAATACTTTAGGCAGAATCACACTGACAGTATTCCTACCTAGGTTGAAGAAATTCCTGGAGAATTCCTCTTTTTCACTCCTTTATGGGAGACAATGAACCCATAGTAAACTTCAAAATGTGTTCTGCTTAACTTGTGAATATTCAGTTGCTTTCTTGACAGTGAATTATGTAAGTTCATGAAGAAAATTTTCCTCCTATGTTTTTTGAAAGTGAGGTGGGAAAATATGTAAAACTCCCAGTCAATTACATTTCAAAACCATTATTTTATTTTTAAAAATGTTAAGGAAAATAAATCAAGACCTTTTATCCATAGAAGTCCAGATATTTAGAAGGAAGAAGAAAGCCCTATAATTATGCGAGTTCTACACAAAAGACAATATCCAATGATAAATTAATAGATCCAACATACAAATACAAAAGGAGAGAAAAAAATAATGAAATATAAAGTAAAGTGATGAAAGACAAATCTCCACCAATAACAGTGAGTTCAGAATTAACTACTAGTTGTAAATGGATGTTCATAACATTCCTTAGGTATTTTTGTCACTGCATTTTTAAATCTTTACGTTAACCAGATGGTACATTTTAATATTCAAATAACTTTATCGGTAGGCCAGCAAATTTTTATCTTAAAATTTGGATCAATGATACCTCAGTTTCTTAAAGATGCAGAGAAAGCAAAGTTCTATTATTTGATAGGGCCTGTTTTCAAAAGAATAACTTGGAGATTAAGAATTGAGTAGAAAAAGGCAGGCACATACAATTGAAAGTTCCTCCACCTATGATGATGATACAGTCTCCTAAGAAGCCTTTATGAATGATAATAACTGTAGATTTCTTTTTTCATATTTTTCTAATTCTATTGTTATGTATTTTGAAGAGATCCCTGCTTTTAAATTTTATTTTAAGGGTAATTACTTTTATGCAGTATTTTCATCTTCACTAGTGGAATCATGACTATTCAGTGAATTAAAAGAAAAAAAAAAAGAAGAGTATGACTTGGTCCTATAAATTTTCTAAAATCCAAGACAGTTTTTCCTGACTTCCTTCACTTAGTAAATTAAAACTGATATTTTTTTTAGTTGAAGCACATCACAAAATCACACAATGGCTAAGGTTGGAAGGGACCACAGTTGGTCATCTGGTAAAAATTCCCTGCTAGACCACATGGCACAGGATTGTGTCCAGATGGTTCTTGAATATCTCCAGTGGGGGAGAATCCACAGCTTCTCTGGGCAATCTGTTCCAGTGCTTGGTCACTCACACAGCAAAGTTCTTTTTTTGAATTCAGGTGGAAGTTCCTGTGTATCAGTTGCTGCCTGTTGCCTTGTGTCCTATTGCTTGTCACAACCAAGAAGAGCCTGGCCCCATTCTCTTGACTTCCCCCCTTTAGATATTTTTACACATTGTTGGGATGACCTTTCAGTCATCTCTTCTTGAGGTCCAACTCTAGCAGCCTTTCCATGTAACAGGGATGCTCCAGTCCCCCAGTCATCCTCATTGCCCTCTGCTGGAGCCACCCCAGGAGCTCCACATCTCTCTTGTACTGAGGAGCCCAGAACTGGACATAGCACTCCAGATGCACCTCACCAGGGCTGAGCAGAGGGCAGGACCACCTCCCTGGACCGGCTGGCAATGCTTTTCCTAATGCACCCCAGGACTAATGTATTTGCCTTCATGGCCACAAGGGCACTGCTGGCTCAGGGACAGCTTGGTGTCCACCAGGAGCCCGAGGTCCTTCGCTGCAGTGCTGCTCTTCAGCAGGTCAGCCCCCAGTCTGTGCTGGTGAGTGGGGTTATTCTTCCCCCGGTGGCAGACCCTGTATTTGCCATTATTGAATTGCAGAGATTTCTGCTGTGCCAATCTCTCCAATCTCCTTCTGAAGGGCTGCACAGCACTCTGGGGTATTGGTCACTCCTCCCAGTTCTGTATCACCCATGAATTCACTAAATAAGCAAAGGAAAAATTGATGTTAACATCAAAACATGGAAGACCATTCTCCCTTTGTGAGAAATAAATAACCCAAACTGATAATGATATACAATTCTGGGCATATCAGTGTGCCTGTACAAAATATATTTTCACCAATACGCGATATAGAAAGGTAGAATAATCAAGATAATCATTCCTATTTTATAACTATTTCATTTTTTAACAGAAATCACAGAAAAGTACACAATATAGTTGTTAACTCCAGATGGTTTTAATTTGTTTGTTTATTTTTAACACAAATGCAAAAATAAGGTATCAGATGCAGGAATAAAAAAACATACAGCAGAATAAACAGGATAATGAAATATATTAGTTACACGAATTGCAAGCATTGTAAAGGCAAGAAGGTAGGACAGAACAGTCAATGTGTATGTACAAAAACATCTTAAGACCTTCTGTGCTGCTGCTAGTGGTGTAATCTGCATTCACTGTGGGTTTCTTTGATATTTTCCTGTTTAAACCCATGTCTTAATTACCTTAGTCCTTATCACAGTAGTTTTTTAAATATAAAGTTGGTCTAGTTGTAAGGAAATTCTGCTTTCTGTGATTATTTGACTAATATTGACTTATTTTTTATGTACAAGACTGATACTACTTATAATTTATAATATATTATTTTTAGATAGTATCTTCTGGTACTGATTTCTGCAAAGTGTTCAGGTACTATTTTAACAGGGGTACTGAACTGGTTTATTAGTGTTTTAGTCTTATATTCTAAACTTTAATAGTTTCTAGAAGCAGAGTGGTGATTGTATTTTGTTCAAATTATTCAACTTATTCATCTTATTCTAATTTTAGTAAATTCCACTGAAAAAAATATGAAAAGTTCTTGTAATCCACAAGATAATTCTTCCCTGGTTTTTGTTTGTTTTTGAATGCACTGAAGTGTATGAATTCTGACTGTTCTTAAACGTTTTAAATCTTGTTTCCTAACCAGTAGCACTGTGTCTTTTTTACTTATTAATTTGCTATGTGAAACTTTCACATCATGATTCTCCACTGGTATCACTGCAGATTTGTACTGCTCATAGTCGTTGCTATTATAACCTGCTTGGCCTCTTGAGAGATTCATTGATTCATTTTCTTTTCCCAGACTGTTCTCCGATTGTCAGTATTGTTTCTTAACCTAGTTCATATGGACAGAGAAATTCTCTGTGGTTTAGCTTTTTCACACAAAGATATGTGCAGCCAGCCACATAGAAATCCAGGGAGAATTATCTGCTCAGAGCTATAAATCCTCTAATGTTCCAGTGCAACCTGGTATAATGGAGATGCTGAAACAACCTGTATTACCTTATTGTTTTACTGCCACTGATACTGGAGGCCCTTTTTTTCTTTCAATATCTAGATCAAAGCCCTCCATATGTAAGAAAGAGGAATTAAAAATGTGTTTTTACCACAAGCCAGTGATTCAAATCACCCATTACTTTTGTTGACAAAACTTAAAACCCTATATGTGCAATATAAATAGATATTATGGTTGTGTCTGTGTGCAATTTAGCGAGAAGTACAAAAAAATAGGTGGAATTATGTGGAGCAAAATGTTATAAGGGTCTCACACCTAAGATACATATGTTTTGGAGAGACTTCACTTAAGGTTATGTGTTATAGCCCCATTGAAAGTTCTTGCAACAATTCTTTCAAATTATTTTAATCTAAAAGAAATTAATTTTACTTTTACCCACTTTAAATAGTTGCTTGAAATTTAAATTTATGTAAAAATTTATTTTTGGTTACATTCCTTCTAAAAACAAAAAGACAAAGGAATACTGTTGATTCTCTTATGTGGTACAGACAATCTCAAAAAGACAACTTTGGAACTGCAAACATCAACTTTAAAAAATCAAATCAAATAGATTCCTTCCAAAAATTTTCACTGAAACTCTTCATTATTTGTTTGTGTCAGATGTAAATGTGTCCAAAAATAGTGAAGTTAGACATTAGAGGATGTGCAAGAAAATACGTTAAATTATTTTGTATCCTTTTAATGTTCAGTAAAATCATGCCTGTGTGATAAACACTTGACTTTGTCGGGATGTCTGTCCTACATGAATGAGAATAAATGTGTGAAACACTATAGTCAAGCTTAATGTGGTGTTTATTAAAACATTCAATGTTGGCATTTTTCAGCTTTTTTTTTTTTTCTCAGTTTTTTTTCTACTATGAATCTCTTCAGAGAAAAAAAAAATAGTGTAACTTTCATTCCTATGAAGTTGTTACACAGCAGACATAGTATATAAGATTCCATCAAGTTTTCTTTGTCTTTGTACAGGAACAATCTCAAATTCTCAAACTGGATTATTTATTAATTTTGTAACTTGTAAATGTATCCAAGTATCTCTATTGTACAAGATTTCTCAATTATATAATAACCAATAATTATGGCAAAATTATTTCTGGTAATTTATCCAAGGAAATACAATATTGCTATGAAATACAGGGCACATGAGAACACAGCAAATGCCTATTTGTATTTTGATTTGAAGAAATAGTTGGAAAATATTACACATGTAATTATTTTCTTAGTGGACAACCTTCTCATTTAAATTGTTGAGCTGCAGCTTTAGATTTAGGTAAGGAACAAAAAAATATTTCTGCAGGTAATAATTGGAAGCTGAGCGTCCTGTGTGACTATCAAGTTACAGTCCCCTGCTTCAGAGAAGCATTCCCCTGCATTTGAGAATGCTGAAACATGTTCCCTGACTTCTTGGCAGAGACTCAAATAAAATAAAGTAGGGTATTTGTGTCTCATTCCATACACAATTAAGAGTATTGTGATAGTTTTTACCCAGAGAGCAGTTTCTGTGAACATAGAAGTGAAGATCTAACCATGATTAATTTACAGTAGATGTAAATGAAAGATCTCAACCAGTTTCTCGGACACTAACATGTACAAGTTCAGTATTCTTCTTGGGAATTAGAAACATCCAGAAAATACTTGCATAATACAAACTTCTGACCAGAGAATTCAAAGGAACCTAATTACCCCTGCCAGTGCAAAACTACTGACTTACTTCAGCTTCCTAATGATGTACCTAAAGGAAACTAATTAAAGGACAAGAAAAAGATAAGATTTAAATAACAAGACCTGTTTCAGAAATATGATTGATATTTTAATCCAGCAAATAGTGTGGTTGTAGTCTGATGAGACTAAAAGAAGTAATTTGATGTTGAGAAAACAAAAAAGAATAGAATCTTGTAATCAAAAATCACATTACTATGCATAACAGAATTAATCTCAGTTTCAAGTTTCTTTATACCTTAGCCTGAAATTTTTAACATATTTATATTCTATTTGGACTCAGGAGAAATGGAGGGCACAGATTTCTTCTCTTTTTATTTAGCAGTCTTTTAGGGACAGCAATTTGTTTGTTCACTCTTCTACACATCAACTGACCTCATTCTGGTAGAAACTGGTGAAAATTTCTGTAAAAGCTATCACTCTAGAAAAAAAAAATTGTACATCAGCTGCACTAAATGTCTGATTATGCAGTAAGATACTCCTGTGGAAGATCATCACTGTTAACAGCAGGGATGCAGAGAGATAATTCAAAGATATTAAGCCTATACTGAGTCCGTCAGTGTCCCTGAAATTTGATAAATTGCTTTATTAAGAGAAATTCTATAGTATTTGCTGTAACTATTCTTTAACTTTGTAGATAATACGTAGTTACTTACATATGAAAATAACAATTGGAAGTAATGGAATTTATCAGATTTTGTAGATTTCTGTTCTCAGATGTTAAAATAACCCAACACAGCATCTCTCAATCAGGTCAATATTTACTCTTGCAATTATCCTCCTTTATTCCCTAGAATCAGGCCAGCTAAAACCCATCTGTCCATCTCTGGATTGACATTGTGCTCATCCAGTATAATTATAATTGTAACTTAAGAACAGATTACTCAAATCACTAACCACATGTCAGATTATAAGTATGCACCTTTTGCATAGCTTGATGAAAGCTCTGGGCCTTTCTTCCCTTTGGCTGGCTGGAACACCATAATATGTATAATATGTATAATTGCCAAAACTGAAAGTAAAGAAGCTTTTGTGATACTATTATCAGCTTTTCTCACAGCACCACAGAATCACATATGCCGTTGGTTTTTGTACAATATGTTACCCTACAGTTCTAACCTATCATGTAATAATATAATTCTGTAGAAATAAAATTATTAATGTCACCATGAAAGTCGAGAAAGAAGAAGTTCATATTAGGAATTGCCAATGAAAAATGGCAAGTTTACTGCATATATTTGTTTCCTTAGCAATATCTTACATTATGCATTAGTTGTGCAGTAAAATAATATGAAATAATTTTTCTGATCTTGCAGGACATACATCCTGCTGTATTAAATTTTCGAGTTTTATTCAGTGTTGAAGAAGGTATAAGAACATTTTGAAGAACAGCTGCTGATCACTGATTTTAGTGATTTCATTGGATTCCAGTAAGTGCAAATATAAATGTTTTTCAAAAGCAGGGACTCAGTTGGGCCATTGTGAAAATGAATTTTGAGCTGAGAGTGAATATATGGTATATGTTTTATCTCAAATATAGGGAGGTTTTATTCAATTACTGTCAAACATATATCAAGTAAGGAAGGTTGAGATGACTGATTGGATAGATAAATTTTCAAGTGGGAAAACATATCAAATTTTTGCTTGCCTACTCATCCCTTTTATTTGCTTAATTAATTATTTAATATTAAAGCTTGACTGTCATGAAAGTCATATAAGTTCAATTTCTCTTACTTTTGAAAGGAGAGCAGTGTCAGCATAATTTCCTTGAGAGTTATAAAAGTGCTCAAATTTCAGGAAGCAAAAATCAGATATTGTTGGAATGTGCTTTGTTTGATGCACTGAACTGTACTGTGTGCAGGTGCCCAGGCTCCAGCAGCAGAGGCTGCAGGGGTGGCCTCTGTGAGGAGAGGCTGGGGCTGCCCTATGCTGGGCACAGCTGATTCCAGCTGGCTCCATCATGGACTCACCACCGGGCACAGCTGAGCCCCTCAGACAAGCTGGAATCACCTGTGGGAAAACATGTTTAAAACACAGAGAACAGTGAGAAATGAGAAAAAAATCCATCATGAGAAAAAGCCCTGGTACATGGTAACATAAAGTCCAAAGGATAAGGAAAGGGAGGAGATAGTCCTGATGCTGGAGCAGGTGTTTCCCCCACAGTCTGTGGAGAACATCCTTGAACAATATGCCCACACTGGAGGCCATGGGGGACTCCACACCACAGCTTGTGAATGTTTCTTGAAGGGACTGCACTTGTGTGGCGACCCCAGGGTGGAAGAGAGTGAAAAAGTGATGAGGAAAATCCCTCAGACAGGCACTGTTAAAAACTGACCATGAGACCCATTCCCTTTCTCCCTGCACTGCTCAGAAAGAGAAGTTGGGAATGAAAGAGTGAAGCTGAGCCTCTGAAGAAGGGATGTGGTGAAGATTCCCAAAGAGAAAATGAAAAATTCCACTCTATTTAGTTGGCAGTAAATTAAGTTAAATTAAATTTTCCCAAGTTTGTTTTTCCTGTGACAGTAATTGTCTTTGTCTTGACCCATGAGATATTTAATTTTCTCTCCCTATCCCACTGAGGTGGAGAAAACTGCACACATTTCAAGGTGAGGCCACCCCAGTGCAGAGCAGAGCAAGACAATCCCCTCCCTTGCCTGGCTGGTGATGCTGTGCCTGATGCCCCCCAGGACACACTTGGCCCTCCTGGCTGCCAGGGCACTGATGACTCACGTTCAACTTTGTGTTCACCAGGATTCCCAGGTCCCTTTCAATGGTACTTTCCAGTATCTCATTCCCCAGTCTGTACATCCAAGGTTGTCCCATCCCAGGTGCAGAATCCATCACTTTCCCTTGTTGAAATTCATATGGTTGGCATTAATTATTAATAATTATTATTCTATTATTACTACTACTATTATTCCCATGCAATCAGAAATTTATCTAAGTTAAACATTTAAAGGAATGAAGAATTCAAGGTATTTACATTTTTTTTGAGGTTCACCATTTCTAGGCATTAATCAGCAGTTACTAAGCACAGTTTGATGTCAAGTATTTGTCTTGTGGTGGTTCAACACAACCATCTAAGTTAGAAAGCAATAAAGAGTGAAAGGATACGGTTTCGTGGAGTGCTCTCTGTGCATGGATTTCTGATCCAATATAGAAGTGGAATTGTGGATAGAGACTGGGCCACCAGTCGAGATTCAGACATGTTAACCAGTCCTACCACTAGATTGATATCACAGGAGCAGGAGCCTAGATTAGTGTGAGTCTGAGGTGTGTGGCTGTTGTAGAATGGAAGAGAAAATGTACAATAAAAACCTTAGAACGAAAAAGCCATCCACTGTTTCTTCCCATCCTATCTAATAACTAAACTTTACATCTTCTTATACCTGTCACACTTCATAATAAATGTGTGTGTCTGTCAGTAGTGGGAGAAATGAACAACACACAAATTCCCCTATGACATACTCATTATCAAAAAAACTATTCCTCAAAAAAAAAAAGAGTAGAAATCTAAGCCTTACCTCTGAATAATTAACCTTCAAAATGGCAAGGATCAAAACATATCTCTGGAACACTGACAAGATATAAATGGATGAAGCATGCAGTATAGGTCTTAAAATTTCCATTCATTGGATGTTGCACTGTACATCTTAAGTTATTTATGAACCCCACTGAAATCAGACAAAAGAAAAAGGACCAGCAGGATGCCTTCCATAGCTGGTTCATTCATGAGCTAAATCAGGAAGTTATCTTTGACACAGTTCTAGGAATCTCTCAGACTGTTTCTTCTCTACTGTGTTGTATTTCCAGCAGATAAGTGATGGTAAGTTTAAATCCCCCACAAGAACAAGGGCCAGTGATTGGGTGACTTCTCTGTGCTGCTTATAGAATATTTCCTCTGCCTCTTCATTGTGATTTCATGGTCTATAACAACTGTGTCCAGGATATCTGACTAGTTGTCTTTCCTCCTGGCTCTTACCCATAAGCACTCAACCCTATTTGCACCATCATTAAGCTGTAAACAATTAAAACTACCCCAACATACAGGACTGCCCATCGCCTCTCCCTCCTTGCTTGTGTCCTCTGAAGAGTTTATAGCCATTCATTGCAGCATTCCAGTTGTGAGAACTGTCTCAGCCTCTCTCTGTGATGATGTCAGTAATAGTTTTCCTTCTGTGCAGTGGCTTCCAGATCTCTTGTTTGTTGCTGCATGCATTGGAGTAGATGCACCTCAGCTGGGTTGCTGATCCCACCTCCCTACTTCCTGTGTGATTATTCTCAGTCATTTCAATGATTTCTTACATCTCAATTACTCTTGTGTCTTCATGGCTGCCTTGATCCCCATCCCCTACTTCCACTGACACACTGAAGGACCTCTCCAGCACAGTCCTCAAGCATTGGCATGCCTCCCCTAGGCTTGTATCTAGTGAGCCTGGTTTTACTCCTTTGTCATTTCAACACTAGTTTAAAGCTTTTTAAACAAGGTCTGCTAACTCTTGTGCAAAGATCCTTTTCTCCCTTTGAGACAGGTGTACTCCATCTGTTGCCAGCATGCTCAGTGTTGTGTAAACCAAACCATGATCAAAACCCCAAATTCTGCTGGTTTGTTCAGTCAATGTTCATTTACACAGAGACAGAAATATTACAGATGAAGAGTATGTAACACAGAAAAATATATTGCCAGTGGAGTAAATAGAAGAAATTTGGTGAGCTTAACAATTGATCTTCCCAAAGAAAACACTAAGTATGTTTAATATACTAACAAAATTTTCCAACCTCCTTACCCTGGCATTCTTCACACTTAAAAATAAAGAGACTTAGACAAGTCCTCCTTGTCCCACATTTGCATGGCTCTTTCTCAGAGAAATTAGATTACACACTAGCTTGAAGTAAATTCATGCAGCTAATACATTTATCTTTAAAGAACCAGATGGTCAGTTTAGTATTTAAAGTACAGTTTAAAAATTTAACTCTTAAATGAGTTTCAGTCACTATTTTTTGTGGGTTTGTGCCTTATAAATACTATTTTAAATAAAAGATAAATTAAATTTAAGTTTATTATAGATGATTGAAAACAAACACCCCCCCAACCCCTCCAATGTGTATTTTGTTCCATCCTTCATGCTTCTCTCTTCTTTCTGCCAGTTATAAATTTCTCGAATGTTTAAACACTGTGCCTTGCAACAAATTTGTTAGCAGTACTTTTATTGCATCATATTCATATTGATATTCATATCATATTCATATTTCATATTGCATCATTATTTTTTTGCCATAAGACAGTAAATCAGTCTTTCATTATTTCATTTGATTGATTCTTTTTAAAAGAAGGAAGAATGGAGAAGTGTTTGTCAGAACTATTTTGTTTTCATCTTTCTTCTTATTAACCTGATTTAATTTGGTTTACCTCAAGAATGCTACTCCAACCAAAGTGTATATTTAGTGAGAAGTTTTCAGTACCTACAAGCAAACTGATAAGCTTAGCCACAGGAAAGGATGTGAGCACTGGGTACAAGACAGGATTTAAGCACTGTCTTTTTAAGGGAACATGTTTGCAGAAGAAAAGTTCTTTAATGTATATTATTAAATGTGTGCTAACATACATACTAACATACTCTACATACTAATGTATACTGCTACATATTTTTGCTTTTTGTTTATTTACCTTTCAAAATTTGACCTTGGGTGTTCTCTTTGGGCTGCATTCCAAGTGACTGAGTAAAATTTTCCTTGTTCTGGCAGCCAAATGAGTGGGACATGGAGAGGAAGGAGAATTGTGTTCCAAATGGATCTGCTTTTTCTCAAAGAGAAAAATGAAGAGCTCAAAAGTATAAGAAAGGCAGAATACAAGACTAATTTGTTTTGTTCCCTTAAAAAGAAAAGGAATTAATTAGAAATGCATTTTATATAAATCTCTCTGTTCTGTCTCTTTTCCCCCATAGCAACCTGATACAGAGATCATTCATGTCCCTTTAAAATCTTGAGGGAACTTCTTTACCGTGAACTTTTATTCAGTTTGTCACAGCCACAGTCCCTCAGGAAAAGCAAGGGAAGTTGAAATTCCTTCTGGACCTAATAGGTGCATCTGAGAGGCTCCACAATAACCCATAAGGGCTTGCATCTTAGTGTCAGTACTGGGCACTGCCTCTGCAGTACTCCTAGGCTAGGGGCATTTTTAGCAGAACTGCCCACAAATTCTAAGGATTCAGGAAGCCCATTTTTACAAGTAAGTTCCTTTATATAAAACAAGAGGTACCAATTATTAGATGAGAAAGTGCTAAATGTGCATGGGTTGCAAATGGTGCTAATGAAGCCAAATGGCATAAATGCCTGATTTCTTGCTAATACTGCTTCATGGGAAGACTAGTAAAGGGAGTGTATCAGCTATCACACTGAAACAAGTTTGAAGAAATAAAATCGAAATGAGAAGTATTTTAATAAACTAATATGAGAAAATGATTGCTTTGAAAGAGACTATAGATTAAATGTTTCCTCGTAAGGCAAGCAAAATGCTACACAATTGTCAGAAATATTGTTGTTCTCAGATTCACTCTGTTGTTTTAAATTATTTTTTGAGGAAAAAAGCCCATTATTTAGCCTTCTTTTTTTGTGCAATTTTCTTTCCCTGTTTATGTGTTAAAATGCTAATTGTTTTTGTTTGTTATTCTTGTAGTGAGTCCTTCTAGTCTACTGAAGCTACTATTTATACCTGACATTTATTCCTTGCTCCCCGAATATCTCTCTGCATCAGATTCCAAACAAAGCTTGTTCCTGGAAACACTCCAAATTATTACGATTATTGAATATAGCTGAAACAACAGGGTTCCAATTTTAAAAGCTCACCATGAAATTCTTATTTTAGTCTCTCATGCTTTTAAAAACCTGTTATTCTAAATTTGGGTGTTCAGGTCTCCTTATATTCTTACTAAATCAAATAACTGGGTAAGCAGTTCAATATCATAAGAAGGGTATGTTTGCAAATGTCAGTACTTGGTACGATTCATGATGTTATACTGTTCATCATTCGCTCAGTAGCAATGTTTTCTTCTATATTTTTTCTGTGTGCAGACAGTGTAGGCACAGTAAATGATCTGCAAAATATAGATTTTCTTTTGTCTTGATTGGTTTCCAGAGTGGAAGATTCCCTAAAAAGAAACTTCTAATACTGTACTTGTCAAAGTCATGTAAAAAATAAAAGACAAAGTTGGAGAGAAAAATAAAACCCCGAGGGACCAGAATGAAACTGAAAATGGATGAATGAGAACAGAAATTATATTTTAAAGCACTACACATGTTAGAAGAGAAAAAAAATGAAGAAGAAAACCTCAAAGACTGAAAGCTAGAAAATTGAGTGAAAGAAAAATCATTCTTTTTATTTAGACAGAAACATAAGGTGATGTATGGGTCTTTGCAAGGTTTGTAGATATAGAATCAATCTTTAGGCTGGATCATTGCAGACATTACTTTGAACATGTATACAACTAAGTTTGTTGTGATTCTGGGCAGATAAAAAGACAGAGAGTGCTTTTGCCTGAAGAACTAGTGAACATAAGTCCAATAGTACATCTGGAACAAAAGAGTTTAAATGTATGCTTTTTTTCTGGTCCAAGATGAAACTTCTCTTTCTGTCTGCATATACTCACAGAGTCTACAGAAAAGATTCAGCTGAAGAAATGCACACAAAAAAGTACTTTGCAAGCAAAAGACAAACAAGTTTTGCTGAAGATTCCAGATTTATCTAATAAGCAAGTGGCTGCTATTATGACTGAGATATTCTCTACAGGCCTTGTGAACCCAAAAATTCCACCCTGCACTTCCAAGAAGAGCAATAACCATAATATGTAAGCCCCATAATATGGGTAATTAAAGCATGAAGGTTTCTATTTCGTAAATTGATGTTGGGTTAGAATTACTTCAATCGTGAATTGAATATATACAACCTATACCTATACTAAAAGACTATGCAATCTGCTTTAATCAGTATTTACCTATGCCATAGGTAGATACAATTTCCATCTTCAAATAGATTTTGACAGTGAATAATATATGATAGTCATGCACACATTCACTTTCAACTTTGAACATTTTCACAATGATACTGTTTAGGGATAGAAATAACTACACTCAGAATGAGTATAGCAATCCAGTTTGAGTTATTGGTGGCACACTAATAAAACCAGGGTCATCATCTGTTCCTACTTACTTTGTGGAGAAATTTGGCTTAGGAAACATTTACTCTCCTAGAAAAAACAGCACTGACCAGCAGCTCTGTGTTGCTTTATTTGCCTCCAGCAAACAAACTCCTGACATCTACCTCCAGCTGGATTACAGATTGATCCCAAGTGTAATATTGTTCCTCTTTGAAGTAAGACCATTTGTTTTAGTTCTGAACTCAACAAAATTTTGATGCTGTCACCTTTCACATGGCAGAAATTCACCTGATCATGTGTCACTTTCCCATTTTCATTCTGAGTTTGCTAGGATCTGGAAGGTATTGCCTTACAGGGAGGTGAAATCTACTCTGTAATTGTAGGTTTAGATGCCTCATGGAAACCAGACCACAACGGAAAGATGTCATTAGACATTAAATGCTAAGTGATATCCTGCCTCTCTATTAAATACAAACTCATAAATACAAGTAACATATCTGTTTCCTGCACAGGCTGAAGTTCCATAGCTAGGGTATTATTCTGAGACATGTGGATAGGTACTCCTTTAAACAAACAAATTTCACCTAGATGTCTTGCATTCTGCTTGACTGTTATAACCTTTGTACAATAGATGTAAGTAAACATCATCAGATTTTAAAATAAGATTTAAAAGATTTATAATAAGATTTATAACTGGTGACATAATTTTTTATGTATACGAGTTGATTTTATTTGTGTGTTTGTTTTTTTCCCTTGTTTTCCCTACTTGCCCTAGGAAAATTAAATATTCAGTTCAGGTTAGCTTATTTCTATAAGAAACAGTTATCTAATTTAAAAAAAATAACAATCAGATGGGAAAGAAGGAAAAAAGGCACATATTTTAATAAATATTTTACCTTCTGCATGGTATTCAGAATGAAGCATTGATCATTATTACATATATAAAGAAATGCTTGGTCTAGGAAACTGTATGGGGAAATCCTACCATACAATATCAAGGACAAAACCACACAGATAGAAAAATGAACCACAGACAGGCATTCAAGCTGGAAAATGAGAGTACAGAGATTAAAAGCTGGTGAAAATAAGCATTATCTTATAATAGTAGCACCATGTCAATCTCTGTGTCAGCATTGTTTTAAGGAGTGTCCCAAAATTAGAATTTCAGTTGAAGAATAAATATAAAGTGTACACTAATTTCGGTACTCAAAATTAAGAAAAATACACATAATCACAGAATGGGTAATGTAGGAAGGGATCAGTGGAAGTCTTCTAGTCCAACCTCCCTGCTCAAGCAGGGTCCGCTGAAGCACTTACTCAGGATTGTATCCAGACAGCTTTTAAATATCTTCAGGTTGATAAAGTGTCAAAAGACTTGCCAAGTAGGCTGGGTCCTCCTTTTTGCCCTCTTTGATGACAGGGATGACATTTGCTTTCTTCCAGTCCTCATTGTACCCCATCTATATCTCGTGCTTATGCATGAATTTCAGCAGGAGTGCTTTGTTATGCATGTATCCTGCTTCTTTTGTTCACTTTCTTGCCTATGGGGCTGTGTTCTTGAACCTGGAGAAAGTTATCCCTGAATACTGAAAAGCTCTGTTGAGCCCCTCTTCCCTTTAGGGAACACTCCTATGGGATTCATCCAGGAAGGTCCCTGGGGAAGCCTAAGTTAGCTCTCCTGAATTCCTGATCTTACCCATTGCCCCGATTCCTCCTCATAAAATACTGAACTCCATGATCTCATGGTTGCTGTAGCCAAGTCAAGCCATGAGTCACATATCCAATCAATCTCCCCTTGCTGATAGTATGAGGTCCAACAGTACACCTTTCCTTATGGACTCCTCCATCCCCTGTATCAGCAGGTCTGTTTGATTGGCCAGGTATTTAATAGAAGGAGGGCTAAAAGGGTGACTTCTGAGAGAAGGTGCCAGAAGTTTGCCCCATGTCCAACAGAGCCAATGCCAGCCAGTTCCAGGACAGACCGACTGCCTGCGACACATATACTGGGCTGCTTGTTTGCAGGAATATCTCTCTAATATACATCAGAACTTTATTTTGAGCCTGAGAAAATGTTAATTAAAGTGATAAATCTGTACTGAAGCATATTAGAGTACATAATCTGTGTTTCTTGAAGAAAGAATGTGGGCACAAAATTAAAAAAGAGTAGTCACAGGAAAAAGACATTCTGTCTACAGTGCACATACTGTTTTGGTTTTTTTTGGGTTTTTTTTTGTTTTTTTTTTAATTGGGTGCTTTAATCAGGTTGTTGAATAAATATATTTCTTGTTTTTAAAATAAGGCTATAAAGAAAGTTGTAAATCAGCTGGAAGACCTGTGGAACCTGATTCCTAATTGGTTTTTATCCCTTCCTGTCAAATATTCACTCACTAGGCCAAACAGCTCTGGACCAGATGTGTTTCTAAGCAGAGAATGGCATAGCAGGACACAGATGGGGGTTTCCTGAGCCAGGGAAACCCCAGGGGAATGCTGAGACTTGCCAGGAGGCAGTAGCTTGCAAGGACACACAAGAGGAAGAGAATTTTCCTGGAGCCTGAGGTGCCCTTGGAGAACTGATTTGCTGCTCTGCAAACTGAAGAGGAAAGACCCATCCCATCAGAGAAATGCTGGAGCTGTTAGGCATCACAATCTGCTCACCCTATAACAACCAGTGCAACTAAGAAAAGGCAATGGGTGATAGTAGCAGGCAGCACTCTTCTGAAAGGCACAGAGGTATCCATTTGCTGACCTGGTGATCTTCAGAGAGGTGTGCTTCTTACCAGGGGCTTGTATAAGGGATGTCACTGAGACACTAAAAAGTCTCATACAGTACACTGACTATTGTCCCCTGCTGTTGTTTCATGTGGGCAACAGATAGGAACAGTCTGAGGAGGGTCAAGAAGAATTACAGGATCCTGAGGGAGGCAGTTTTTTATCAATCCTCCTGGTTAAATGAAAGGGTTTTAAAAGGGTCAATTGAATCTTGAAAGTCAACAAATGGGTACAGGACTGGGGCCACAGTCAAGGGTTCAGCTACTTAGACAGTGAAACTCTTTTTTGACACCTGCTCTACTGGAGGCTAATGGGATCTATCTGTCAGAGAAGGGAAGAGGCATCTTTGGTCATAAGCTTGCCAAGCTGGTGAACAGGGATTTGAGCTAAACTTACTGTGAAAGGGACCTGAATCCTGCTCCTACCTGTTTGATGTAAGTGCCAGCAAGAGATAGCCAGAGCCTGGAGAACCTTGCAGGTCAGCAGGAGAGCGCCTGAAGAGTATCACAAAGTAATTCCTGCCACTTAAGCCAACAAATTTGCTTCATCAAAGGCCCAAATTAAATATCTCGATGCAAACACAGGTAACATGGAGAATAAACAAGAGGAATTAGAGACAAGCACATGCCTGCAAGACTACAGTCTTATTGGTATCATGGATATGTGGTGGGATATTTCCTATGGCTGGAATATTGAAATGAAAGGATATAAGCATTTTAGAAAAGACAAGCAGGGAAGATGTGGGGGTGTTGCTCTTTATGTCAGTGACCAGCTGGAATACATAGAGCTCTGCTTTGGGATGGTTGAGGAGCTGACCAAGAGCTTAGGGGTCAGGATTAAAGGGAGGACAGGTTCAGATAGTGGGGATCTGCTACAGGCCATGCAACCAAGAAAACCCATCTGATGAGGTCATCTACAGACATGTAGGAGCAGCCTCATGTTCACAAACTTTGGCCCTAATGGGAGACTTCAAACATGCTGATATCTGTTGGAGGGACATAGCAAGCAGCAGATTCCTGGGATGCACTGATGAAAGCTTCCTTCTCCATGTAATAGAAGAACCAATGAGGAGTTGTGCTATGCTGGACCTTATTCTCACGAACAAGGAGGAGCTGGTGGGGAAAGCAAAGCTCAAGGGCATCCTTGGCTTCAGTGACCATGAAGCAGTGGGGTTCAAGGTCCTTAGGGCAATGAGGAGAGCACAGACCAAGGTTATTACCCTACACTTCAGAGCAACAGATTTTGGGCTCTTCAGGGACCTGCTCAGTATAGTAGCATAGGATAGAGCCCTGGAGGGAAGAGGGGTCCAAGAAACTTGGTCAATACTCAGGAGTTACCTCCTCCAAGCTCAGGAGTGAAACATCCCAACAAAGAGGAAGTCAGGCAGAAATTCCAGGAGGCCTGCATAGATGAACAATGAGTTCCTGGACAAACTCAGAAATAGAAAGGAGATTTAGAGAGGGTGGAAGCTAGGACAGGTAACCTGGGAGGAATACAGGAAGGGAAAAATTGTCAAAGCAGTCAGGGATCAGGTTAGGAATGCTGAAACCCTGACAGAATTTAATCAGACCAGGGCCATCAAGAGCAATAAGAGAAACTTCCACAGGTGGATCAATGATAAAAGCAAGACTATGGAAAATCAGTCACAATAAGGAACATTTAATTTCTTCTTCTCATTTGTAATAAATCAAGCAATAAACACGTAGGAAAGTCCAAAAAAAGAACAGGAAACTCAAAACTCAGTCAAATTCTAAAAATTGAAAAATGCTGCTTGACTTTCCCTAATGCTACTGTCTTTCTTTAAGCAGGGATGACAAACACTGTGGACAGAGGTAATAAGCACATCTATCTTCTTTCAGTTTAATGGAAACTGGAAGTGTTCCCAGCAACTGGAAGGAACACACAAAAATGAGAAAAACCCCAAAATTAGAGGAAAGATTAAATGGAGAATGTATTTAAAATCCCAATAACAACCTAACCCAGTTTACAAGATGTCATTCATTCATACAACATCTCAGGCTTATAAATGTGAATATAATTACTCCAAACATTTTTTAACATTAATGTCAACCTTTATAAAAGATTATAACTAAATTTAAGTGCTGTATATCTAAAAGAAAAGTTGGCTTCCACTTGGAAATTGTAGAGTAGATTTCAGATTTGATTGCATATATATTATAAAAAAATCACTTCCTGTGTATAAGTATTCACAGGAGAGTCCCATAATTGCTGCCAGGCTTTTCCAAACCCAAGAAGGAGTTGATTTGGCTCAGCATAGCCTGAAGGTTGGAAACCACTGCTCTAGGCAAAAGACATGATGGATATTCATCTATTAGCTTAGCCTATGTGTGCGTGTGCAGCAGTCTGCACTGCTTTTAGCTGCGAGAAAAGTAAAACATAAAATTTCCAGATAATTTATTTTTAGTCCAATACTTGAGGGTTAGTTTCTAGGTTTAAAATTATTCAAAATCATTCTTGTTTGTGAAAGAGGGAAAAATTGGGCTAGATAGGTATAAATTTACCCTCATCTGAATTCCAGTTTCCAGCAGATTTATATTTTTTATTATAAAAAATAAATTATTTTTAAAACTTCATAATAAAATTTCCAATGTTCTTTATTTTCAGTGACCTGGTTTAACTTTTTAAATTGAATAATTAATATAATTATAAGATTAAGATATACAGAAACTTTAGAATTAATTTCTTGGGTGAAATCTCAGTAAAGGTTACTATTTATAGATAATAAGTCATAGCAGTCAGCAACATGATGAAAGAAGACTGTATCTATTTAATTTCTGCATGGACAAAAGTATCCATGCTGCAAATGCTTAGGAAAGTTTTCAGTAAAAGTTGTGAATTTATGAGAATATTCACAAGCCAGTGACAATTTGTGCACCTAGTTATATTTTCAAATTTATGTCGAAAGGTGAAGAAAACGTGTAAAAGAAGATTGAATTACATTGGAAGAGAAAATAAGTTGCTTGTAAGACTGAGACCTTTTTTCCCTGAACAAATGGAGGAGTTAAAGAAATCTGTTAAAGAAAATTGGGTGGTAGGGGGAAAGGCTGTGGTTCCTTTGCCTTGTTTTATTTTTCACTTTGATTTATTTTTATTTTTTTCCTATGTATCAGTTGAATTTAAATGAATTTTTAGCTTAGTTTCATGTTAACTTGAGTGAAAAAGGTGAATCTGCCCTGATTTTGATGAAAATAGAACATACTAGCTAACCTCCATAAGAAATAAATGTCTTTTCACTGTAAAGGAAAAAAAAAGTTGAGTATATTTTTATAAATAGCCGCTGTTAAGAATTACTGATAACAACCCTTGATCACATATACATCTATCAAACATTCTTGGAAGACATCATCTTGTAAAAATGCTGGTTTTAATTTGGATATATTACTGAGGTTTGTGTGCTTTTCCTTTCCATAAGGAATATGCTCAAAAGGGAAAAACATATTATTTCATTTGCAAGATCTGGATTCTTAAAGTGAAAGGAAATGATTCTGTCTTAATTCTTAACAAATACTACCAATTTCTTAACACTACCAGTTTCTTAATTAGGACTCTTATCTCATAATATGTACAATAATTACATGTATTAAACTGCCCTTGGTAATACTTCCTGTAAAGTAGAAGGTATGGTTTGCTTTTTCTGTGTGCTCTATTCACCCTCCGGAAAAAGATAAATCCATTTTAAAAATGGTTTATCTGATTATTTAAATAAAAGGAATAAAGTTACACATATTCATCATGATCATGATATACAGCATTTCTTCAAGTGAATCTATTCTGCTTTCAGAAAAAGAAGTTGTAAACCATATTTTGTCTCCTTTTTACACAAATAATAGGCCTGATGTTTCCCTATTTTCTTACTAATAGTTTCTTTCCTATTTCAGTTTATTTGTATTTTGTATATCTGAGCCACAATATAGAGTAAGACATCAGCAATCTCTTCCTCCAGACACAATTACTCAATCTGAATTTTTGCTGAAGACCATACAGTAGTTTTTTCTGTATCTTATAATTTTAAAAAGGTGCCTTCTTGATTTAGGGTTTTTTAACCAACAATTCTGTCATACATTCTTCTTTTTGTAAATTAATATTTTGTAAGAAAATTTTTCTTTGTAAGCTTAATTATTCTCAATAGTGTGTGTGGAAATGCAGTTTCAGTGTAGTTTATGTATATATTCTGAATCACAAGTATTCAACAGTGGCTGTTAAGGAGAATAATTAAGTTCTCACTGTACCACAATTTAATTACACTGATGTATAATTTAAGGAAGCTCCTAGAAGTTTTTGAGTCTTTTGAGGGCTACACAACACCTCAGGGAAGATTTTGATTATCAATGTTTTGAATGTAGTCTTCAAGACTTTTTTTATTCTAAGAGTTCAAGAAAAGTTTTTAATGAAAAGAACTTATAATCCCTTCCTTACAGTTATTTCACAGGTTTTCATTCTATTTCACCATGTGATAATATAAGCACCCTTAAGATCATAGGATAGTTTCATTTACCAGGGTCATCAGGATGATGAAAACCCAACTTCTTGTGGATGACAGGGTCACAGCTGAGGTCAGACTAAGTTATTAAAATTTTAATCCAGCTGGTTCTTAAAAACACTGAAGATGCAGACTTCTCAACATCTCTGCACAGCCTGTTTCACTGCTTGACTGTCCAGTTGCAGATAAAGTTTCTCTCATTTTGGTTCATGTCTATTGTACCTTGTCCTACCACCACAGTGCACCAGGTCTTGCTGACACAGTGCTCCATTGTCTTGGTGACCTCACCATCATCTAGGAGATTTGAACCATCTCTTCTCCAGTCTGACCCATTCCAGCTCCTTCAACCTCTTTTCACAGTAAAAGAAGCTGATTCCTAGTTAATTATTAAAGAAATTAAAGCAGACAAATGAAATAAATTTTAAATATTTTATGGGATCAGGCAATATCATGACCTTGTTGTCACACTTTCTAAGATTATTTGTCAAAAAATTGGAATCTTACTCCTCAAATCATAGAGATTGTCACTATTTTAAAAACAATTTTTGTTGAGTAGAAGCATTTTTAATCCTCAAATCTGACTTCCATGTTTCTTATAGTTTGTGCTTTGTGGTGAAATTTGCTACTAAACCTGGCTTTAGGCCAGGACATACAACATATTCTGTTCTGCAGCAATATCTTCCAATCTTATTCTTGTTTCTTGGGAATTACCAACATATATAGCTAACTAGACTCCTTTATTTTCCTTCCCATTTTTCTGGTTTTGGTGGTTTTTTGACTATTTTTATAAATTAAGTTTGCTTAGTCCAGTGATAAGTTTTTTGATACAGTATTCAATATACTTTTCACCTCCTGGTAACAGAGTTGTGTTGCATATATATGTAATACATAAATATATATCTTTGTAGTAAAATTGTATATGTATATATTCATCTCTGTATATAATTAAACATGCATTAAAGCTCAAAGAAAATGAAACAGAAATGTAACAACTATCCCCTCCCTCTGGAAAACTATCTATGGTATTATCTAAACATGTTATTTTTACAATTTTATAATTAAAGCTTTATGATTAGTCTCTATATCTTTGGATACCAGTAATAGCATACCATAGAACTAGTTTTGATAATTTTATTCACGTTTTTGTTACAGTGCTGGATATTCTATAATAATAATAGGGGAACCTCTGACTCAATTAATTCAGGTTTCACCAAAGTTTTATAATGCAATGTCTCTATATCAGTTAATTAATTATTTTCTTACCTAAGAAACCAGCAATTAAAACATGTGATTATATTAAAATACATGTATATTTTACTGAAGTTTTACTGAAAGATTTTATTTCTAGAATATAGTTAAACTTTATGAAAAAATAAAAATCTGACCTTTACCACAATATATAAAAACAGGTGACAAAAATTACCTTTTTTTCTGTAAGATAACCAAACTATTCTTACCACTTATCTTTGTCATAATTTCTCCAACTACATCTGAACTGGCCACAAGAGAAGTGGTACATAGGAGTATAGAAATGTATATAGCTGGCATTCTTTGGTCTTAGTGTGTCAATTGTAATGACACACTGTTCCTAAATTACAAATGAAGCATACCCTTGTGCTTCCATAACACCTTATAGCTATTTACTTTATGAGGGAATTCGTGCGTTGCTTTGCACTACTGTTTGAATAGATGGCAATATTTCTTAGTTCGTGGGAGGTTTTTTAATTAGGCTTAATGTTTTAAAATTAGTTTTAAACAACTTAAACAATGTTGTTAGATATGGATCTGATTCAAATTCACTGAAGTAAATAGGAAGGTTCCGTAGATTTCAAAATCCTTTTGACCAGATCGCATCTGAAAATCAATGAAAATATGACTTCCAAAAGATAAAGATTTCTAGAGCAATCTGAGAACATTACTAAAACATCTTGAAAACAATTCAAAATTCAGTTAATTTTCTGTGTTTGCTGTTGTCTTCCTGTACTTTCGGCAGATAACAGAGGACTAGTACAGATAGCCTGTATTGCTGTTTGTAATATTTGTGACAGCTACCATAAGTTATTAAAAATGCCAACTCAAACAGAGTGTGATGCTGTATGTTGGTTTTTTCATTTACAGGAATTATTTTCAAAATGTTATATAAAATGGGTATTTAACTCTGATATTTAATGTAGATCTACTACGACCCCATGCTACTCCTGCTTTTCATGTGCCCTTTTTTGGATATCATAATAAGGATTTTAAGTAATATAAGCAACAACAAAAACCACGGAAAATTACATAATCACACAGAACCACAGAATATTCTGTGTGAACATCCTGGGGGAAGCAACCCACAAGGATCAAGGAGTCCAACTCTTTAAGTGAATGGCCTGTACGGGTATCAAACCTGCAACCTTAACATTATTTGCACCATACTCTAAATAAAATGCATACATATATATTCAATACCTACATATAAATGTATACATACATATTCTATACTCCTAGAAACACACATATGACTATGTGCATCCACACATTTGAAATTAAGCAATGTTTTTTGGTTTTTTTTTATCAGAGCAATTTTTTTCCCTGTACACAAAATGGACAATAAGTTATCATTCATTAAATAATACATTTCAAATGAAAAGAAACACAACGGTCTGACTATAACATGAACATCAGCTCTGTAATGACTAATTAAAATAAGCATGCAAACACATGCAGAAATTGTGTTATAACTACTTTTTATTTTATACTAATGCTGCTTGTTCTTGGTCATTAATAACCTTTTCTAATTTTTTGCATAAGCAAAGTACAGTATTGGCATACCTTAAGTGAAAGAATTTATTAAAAAAATAATAAAATAAAATAAAAATAGGCAATAATAATATAACATAATATAATGTAATACCATATAACATAATACAACGTAAAGTAAATATAATGTAGAGTAACACAGTATATGATAAATATATTCTCAATAATTTGAGTGTTGTAGGTCTGAGCAAGGAAAGGTTTTCTTTGAACTACAGCTGCTCTACATCAAACAATGGAGTTAAATGTTGATTTCTAGTGTCAAGAGCAAGAAGACATTTCGATATGTGTTTAAGGAATAAAAGATGGGAAATGGGCAATGACATGCGCTGCTTTTAACACTTAAAAAAAAAGATTATCACTAACAACTGTCATCATCTATTCTTGACTTTAGATTTTGGTGAAGCTCCTCAAATATGGTTTTAGAACCACAGTATTGAATTTATAGCTGTTCATACACTGATATGAATTTGATCTTGTTGTTGCAGTCACACAACTATTGTATTAAAACATCTGGAAGTTAAAGCAGTTTTAGACCAGCTGCAAGAAAACAGAAAATGCAAGGTAGTAACTGTTAGTAGGAGTGCAGCATATTGCTAATAGCTGACTCAGCATCAAACCATCCTGTTAGCACATCACACTTTGTTAAACAATTTTGAATTGACATGGGTTAGTTGATATTGAATTCATTTCCTGTGCAACCTAGCACTGGGATCCCAATGTAAAATTTCCACAGTTTTCAAGCCACTGCCTAGTGGCTTGAAAATAGTTTTATTTTTGGACAAGAAAATTTATCCGATATTCCATTCCACACTCAACCTCTGCATTATCACTTTTCCAACTGCTACAGAATGACTTTTGTGTATTCAAACCCATCATAGATAATCAAATACCATTTTTAGTCACTGCCACATACCATTATTTCAACCACGCACTTCACAAAACTGTTATTATTTCAACAGTGCACTTCACATATTTCAACTCACATTTCAAGTAACATATCCAAGGCATCTAAATTTTTGGCACTTTAAATATCACAAGTTTGTACCTCCTAACTCTTTGACCAAATGGGGAAATTAATGAATTGAGGTAACATTTGTACACTACAGTTATGTGACAATGGGTAATTTTTGCTGACCTATGTTTTAAACTCCAGTTTTATTCAGTATAAATTTTCAAAATTCAGCTGAGTGCTCATGACTATTTCTCTAGACAAGAAGATTTCTATTTTTAATATTTATATCTCTAATAAAAATCTGTACCTGCTAATATAATTTTGTTTCCTTGACTAATCTCTTTTTGACTTCTGCAGGCACTCTTTTCATCAGCTGTAAACACAGAATAGGAAAGAAGCCTATACAGAAAGATTGTAAATCTAGATAACGTGCTATTTTCTATATGTTTTTGGGAAGCTGAGCTTGACTACAGCAAACTCAATCCTGCTGAAATAAATTAGACTTTTTCTTTTGATCCTAATAAGGATAAAGTAATACACCCATAAATATGGGCCTGTACTTATTTTTTTCTGCATTGCTCTTACTGCTTTACATTATTGAATTTTGTTTTCATGTAAATAACTTGCCAGAAGAAAAACAAAAGGCATAATCAAACACCCCTCCTGTCCTCTTCCTAGTCTGAATTCCCCTTGCTTTTGTCACATGTACTCAGTCCCACTCTGGTGATGTGGCAACACATGATGCAGGAGGCTGAGGCCATAGCACAAAGATTTCCTTCTGCTACTCCTTGCTTCTTACTTGTTTTCCTCTGATGCTCCTTACTTCCTTCTGCTCCTCTGCTCCAGTGAGGATCCATGGACAGCAGTCCCTCAGGGGTCTCTTAGGCCCTGTTCCTGCATGCAGGAATGGCACAGGATGTCTCATATCCACCTTCCTTACAGAATGCCTTGCAGCCCTTGCTAGAGAAACCCTTTATTTTATGTTCAATATAACATTGTTGGCTATTTTCAACTGCTTAATAGCTGGTGCAATCCAATCACATCATTCTTTTGGGAGAAAAGGAAATCACAAGCTAGTTCTTTATTTTATTATGGAATGCTGATGCTTTGAAAACATAATTAATCAAACTTCTCATGCAAAACTGACTTGTTAGGTTGAGTTGAAAACTCTTTACATCATCTGTTTTTCTACACAGTATTGTAGACAGTTTCTTAGTATATATTTTCCCTTCACACTACAGGCTACTGAAATCCCAGGAAAATATTTTTATATCTATCACCCTTAAACAGCAAAAGAAAAAAATGCATAGAATGCTTATATGTGTAAACATACAGCTCTTCTTACAATCATCTGCTTAATATAAGAGAAGACAAAATTATTTCTAGGTTCTTTGAGGTCTATAAGTACTTGTAAGGAAGCCATGCAGAAGCAGGCATGCATTTTGCTTCAGGTGTGGGACTCTTAAAACCGCACAAGGAGTCTGGTTAGACTGACTGAGACCACTCACAGGCATGGAGCAGTGGATTAAAATCAAGTGACTAAAACTGTTGTTGCCCTTAGCACTCCTCCATGCCCTTCTGACCAGTGCTGCCTACCTTGAGGCTTGTGAATAAGTAGAATCACCACAGCCATCATGCTGTATCTTATTATTAAAATGACTCCAGTTTTGTTCAACTTCTGTATGATGGACTCAAAACTGAGGTGGATGCTGAGGCTCATTTGTGAGAATATCAGATATACTTACCTCAGGACAGCTCTGTTAGTCTTTGGGATGGGAAAGATGAGTGGGGGTGGTAGGAGCTGCAGCTGATCTGTGAATTTATGTCTGTTAGGAGCCCTGAGAGGAGGAATATCATCTTTGACAACTTTATTTCCCTCCATCTCTTTTCCATGTTCTTAATTTTTCTATTTACCACACAGCATTCTTTTTTTTTTTAATCTGGATCTTTGTGATTTTTTTTTCTGTTGTTTGTGAAGTGTTCAGCACTTTCTGGTTTCTCAAAGCAGAAAATAATTGAAATGTAAAGCAATTAGAAATTTATAAGGTTTTTGTAGTGGCAGACCTGAATCTAATTCATGACATTAACAATGATGAGACTGAAATATAATTCAGTATATTGTTATGAACAAACAGGGAATTTAAGCAGTAAGCAAATTAACTAATACACGTCTTAATTTTATATAATGGCCAGCACAAGTTATGATCAGAGTCTCCCTCAGATGCACTTTGTACTTACAAGGACATTATGCCATTTTATCAATTCACCATACACAGGACACTGAGCTTAGATTCCTGGGCTGCATATAATATTATTAACATTTCCAGCATAGAACTTTGCTTTGTTAAAACATGAACAGACAGAATAGAATCTCCCTGGTTCTCAGAAGAAAGTAGAGACTGCATTTCTAAAATGTCGTGTAATTCCTACTCAGAGCCACTCATGAACAGTAAGGGCAATTTAATTATCTAAATAGTAATTAGGAAATTAAATGGAGTTGAAAGCTTACAATCCATTGAGACCTGGGGCTGGAAAAAATGGAAAAAAAGTCAAAGGCTTCTGCCTGATCATATCTTAAGGGGTATGTGGTAACATAAAACTTCAGAAGAAAGGCTTTTTTGCTCCCTCAAGATAATTAAGGATGAATATTTTACTTCTACTGGGATGAAAAAAGCTTATATATTCCTTATAAGTGTAGGAAAACTTGGAGACTGAAGCAGCAAAAGGGACTTCAGATTTTATAATTGTTAGCAAATGCCAAAATGTGTTCAAAAATACATTCAACTCCATAAAAAACAGTTCCTTATCCCATGTACTATACATGGAATCATCTGAAATGGAATAAATTCATTTGCAAAAAGGAAAGTAAGGAAGAATCCTATTTAGGGAGAACCTTAAAAAGGACAGAAGACTTTAAGGCAGCCAGAGATTCAGAATAAATCTGACTATGAAAACATTCTGAACATAATGGCACACAGGAAGCCTTTAATTAATATGGAATACATTGTCTGCAATATATAGAAACAAAAATATGATATTGAAATTTCATTAACAACAAATAATTTTAATAAAGAAGGCTACTGTTTGTGGCAGTTATAGAATACTTCAACAAGTACTAGTGAAGACTCTTGAACTACTTCGTAAATAGTGCTTATTCACCAACCACTAATTTAAATGCAATAGTTATTTTATAATACAAACGTGTATCAATAATTTAAAACTTTTCTAATATGACTGCTACTGCAGTGCTAGAATTAAATCTAATATTTGCATATGTGATTCAACACAATTACACCATTGAAAAAAAAAGCATCTATGTTCTGTGTGATGCCTTTTGAGAAAGGCTATCTACTTCCATAGCCAAAATGTTCTGTGCTGACACAAAGGTGATTGCAGTACGTAACTTAAAGCTAATGCATCTTAATGAAAGAAAAATGAGCCATTTGGTGCATCCTCTACATCAAGGACTCTTTAAAATTCTCAGTCATCTTCAGAATTAGCCAGTGTTCTTGAATGCTGTGGGAGTCACTGAAACAAGTATCAAGAAATGTTCGGTTTTTTGCACTGAGCATTGTGGAGCCTTCACTGAGTTTCTAAGAGCTGATTTTGGATGGAGAAACATAAATGCTTAGGATTCATGATTCCTAATTGGTGCAGAATGAAGAAGGAGTAGCTGAAGTGACATCATCATTTTGGTATTTCATTCTAGTAACAAAACACACACCTCAGCATAGAGGAGAAAATTTTAATTTCCTCTCCACTTTCATGTCTCTTTTACCCCAAGCACATAAATTATAAATGTTAAACACTAGCAGACCTATTTTCTAATATCACTCTAAAAGCTAGATTTGACAGTGCAGAACACAACCCTATCAAACAGTCCCTGGACTGGGTGCACATGGTGAAGTTGTGGTGGTGGGACAGGAGGTATGTGCTGAGAGATACCTCTGGAAGAAGAGGTCAGGGGCTGCTCTGTGCTTGTTCCTGTCTATTCCAGCCAGCACTGCAATGGACCCCCCCACAGGACACATCTGAGTCTGTCAGTGAAGCTGCTGGTTCTTCTGGAAATCACATTTAAGAAAGAGCACAATTCCACACAGGCAGGTAGCAGTGACCAA